>VZRQ01001173.1:1841653-1884538 GCA_013397975.1 Machaerirhynchus nigripectus
TGTTGCAGGATGTAGCTGTGCTTTCGTTTCTCTTACTCCATTGGCTATCACATCCATTGTTGTTTCCTTTTATTTGGTGCTTGTGGCTTCTCCAGGAAAAAAGAAATCTGAAAATAGATACAGTCACATTTCTAGAGTCTGCATATGTGCCATTAATCAGAATATATTTCCTTCTGACCCTGAGAACCTTCAGGGTTGTCCTAAGGCTTTGTCATTGTAGGTGATTTCTCTCCCTCTCAAAATGCTTCCATGTATCTCATTTCCAGACATAATGAAGGAAGCATGATATTCATGGTATAGTCTTCCTTTGAATGAAGGTCAGTAGGCCATGGACAAATCTTTGCTTCCTCCTCTGCTTGTTGGTTCCAGCAGATTAGTAATCTGCTAACCTGAAAGGCAGAAGAGCATGATGCATCCCCACCCTGGCAAGGAATAAAGAGAAACCTTCTCTGTGCACCAGCCATTCCCTGCATGTGCTAATTAAAATAGTTTCAACTGCTGTTAAATCATTCCAAGAAGAACCAGAGAAGTAGAATCATGCACTTAAGTTTTGAAAGGGCCTGTACCTTGTTTAAATGGCTCCCCAGTCCTCAGCTACATCCAGTGTATTTTCAGCCCACCTGTAATTCTGTCCAGAGCCAGATGAATTATGCTTACTGAAGATGTGGATATTTACTCTGCGAAAAATGAGAAACAGTATGACAATACACATCTCTTTCTTACCGTGCTGAAAGTTTTTATTTGGCTTGCAGAATTTTGAATAGAAGTTTTAACAGGCTTGGGGTGGGTAGGGTATGTGTATGGCTTCACTGCATATAGTAATTAAACACAAGATTGGCTGGCTGCTGAATTTGAAGCGGCTTAGATAATATGACGACGCCTTTTCAGTTCTAACATAGAAGAGATTTACTATGGATGTATTATAAACCTGTGATTTATAAACCTCATTGACTTCATTAGTCCCCAGGGGCTTTATTCTTGTTAGCCTGGAAATGCCTGTTTAAATTTAATTTTTTCCCCTTTTTTTCTTTTTTTTATTTAAATTATGACCTCATTAGAGTGAAAACATGGCTCCAGATTCTTGCCTTGTGTAAATCAGACAAGTCTTGCAACTAACCCCAGCTGAAGATCCAGGCTGTAAATTGAAAATCTGTCCTTTTGAGTTGCCTTTTCCAATCCCAAAGGCTGGCCCTAGTGTTAGAAACATCCTCATACTAACATAAAATGGCATTTCAGTAACTTGCTTTGTGTGTCTTCTTCCAGTTAAGACTGTAGTCACTCAGTGTGCCTAAGATTTAGGCAAACACATGTATGAGATGTGATACAGTAAATTTCTTCAAAAGAGGAGGTGGGGCAGGATGTTTAAAAAGATGTGCAACAGTGGTGAAGGGTAGGATTGCAAAAACTGTGAATGCCAAGTGAGGTTAGGTTTCAGTCTGTCACATTTTTTCAGTGGTAAGAGGAGTTTCATTTTGTAGTTTTCTTAAGTACTGTAGTTAATGTGAAGAACATCTCATAAAAGTTGTTCAAGGTAAAACAGATAAATGGCTTCACTAAAGTTGTCAAATTTCACTTAATGAGTGTTGGGTTTTTTTAGTTTAATGCTCCATTATTCAAATTCAAAACCATCTTGGGGTTGTTGTTGGATTGTGGCACAAGTTGTTGGGGGTTTTCTCTTCATAACAGGTTTCTTTTTCTTTCTCTATTTTAAGATATTGAAAAACTCTTCTACCTAAAGTTATACACTATATCCCAAGCAGTTTTATTTATAGTTGTCAGAAGTAAGTTCCTAATGTCATGTTAATTAGAAACATGTGGTGCAAAACAGAGGCAACTTTTAAGCTGACGCTATTTTTGAGTTAAAATCTGGCATCCCCTTTCTACTGACAAGCCTGACAACTGCAGCAGCAATCACCTCATCAAATCTCTCCATTGTGTCTTTCCTGGTTTTTGGCATTCTTCCTGTCTAAATTTTTATCAGATGAGTGCTTTTTTCTTGGCAAGTATTTTGAATACCTTCTTGTTGCTTTATCTCTGCACTATCACCCATTGCCCTTAATGTCATTTCTCACATGTAAGACTGTGGCAGAATTCGAAACAAATTAGTTTAGAACATGGATTCAAAGACTAGTTTTTCCTCTTGGCTCGCTACTCTCTTCTCCCCTCACTTTTTAAACACCAGCATGTCACAGATACCACAGGAACACTCTGTTTTTAAGACATTTTTGATGCTTTAAATCCTCAATGCTGCATCTACGTTTTTTCCACTATCATGTGTCCTGTATTGCTTTTGAGAGGTCTTCAGCTGGTCATATCTGGATTTTAATCCTGAGTTTTGGATATAGTCAGTAGGCTAGTTCAGAATAAGAACCTTTAGTTATAAATGCTTTAGGCCACAGCCGAAGTAGATATCCTTCCTGCAGTTTTCTCAAAGTTGGGCTCAAACAGACGTTCTTGCAAGAATTCTGGTATTTTCTCTTCTAGTTTTCTAGTCAATTCTGAACCTTGAAATTACAATGAAACCAAGAAAAATGCTTTTTTGGGGGATAGCCATCCAAATAATTTGTTTCTTAAAATAAATACACAAATATTGAGTGATATTTGCAAGCAGAATTCATATAAATGAGAACCAGTCTTCCTTTCCGGAAAAGGAAGACTAGGGAAAATGTAGGCCTGCTCTGGAAGGTGAGACTGGTTACCCAGGATATGGAGAAATTAATAGTATCTCTCACTGAGAACACTGTAAGCTGCTGCATGCTCAGCAAACAAAACCTCTCTTCGGGGTGCCATGAACAGGCAATAAACTTAAAATGGTTTTGAATTTGAGTAATAGTGCATTAAGGAATCATATTAATTAAGGTAAATTTGGCAATTTTATTGGAGCAAGTTTTCTAGTGTCTTTAGTCAACGAAGAGCAGTGTAAGCTGCTGGGCACACTGTTTTTTGATGCTGGCTGCTAGTTTTCGTTACTTAATGGGAGTTAAGCCTTCTGAGTATCCAACACAGTTTTACTGCTAAGTTCTTTTGAAAACTTCAGCTGTACATCCCCGGTTATGTGACTAATGTAGTGGGCTCATTTTCCAGTGGCATCAAGCCCTTGTGAAGGCAGTAGGAGTAGCTAAGTATGTAGGAGGTATGGATACATACATATATAGATATACACACACACTCTTGGGGCAGATGTTTTCAAAGCATCTAAGCACTAGGCTCTAAGGGCAAGATGAGTGTGGTTCAAGCTTTTAGGAGCAGATAACAATTCATAAAATGTTAAACATGCGCATAAGTGACTGAAAGTCTCAAGCTGTCTACATTTTCATTGGTGAAGTTACCTAAGCACTTAATACTCTGCTGCTGTATGCCTCAGCAGAAGTTGCCATTTTGAATGTGCTGAGGCTTTGATGGCTAAGTCCATCCTTGGCTTCTTGTGGTTTGCCAATTCCAAGTCTTTTGAGAGTAATAGTGCAGGTCTGCGTGGGCAGCACACAATTCAGTGGAGGTCGTGGCAGTCACAGACACATTCACTCCAAAACACCAGACAGAAGGGGAACACCATGCTAGTCACAGGGTTGGATCTGAATGCATGGTGAACAAACAGGGGTTTCCTCCAGCACTCCAGTGCTATCTGGCAATTTATTTTAATCCTCCACTCTCACACCATGACCTCTGCAGAGAATCCTCTTAGTTCTCCATTACGCTGGGGGTCACAGTGCTCAACAATGTGCCCAGTTGTCCTGATTCCAGGCCACTCTCCAGCCAGGTGGATATGTGCCCTATGGGGAACCACGGGGGTTGAGCTTGTCCCACCAGAGTCTGTGCAGCTTCTTGCTCAGGTGGTCAAAGAAGTGGAGTAGAGAGTTGTTTCTTCCCAGTACAGAGGTGTGTGTGTGGACCAGCATTGCAGCATGTTGCAGAACACGGGTCTAGCCTCTTTCTTTTCAGTCTCATTACAGGAATCTTATTCTGTTACTATAAAAAGGCATAGTGGTTCTCTTGTTGCCAGTCTGATATCTTACTAGGTTTAGGATTATGTGTATTTTTTTTCCCCTAAAGCACCTAAATTACTTTAAAATAGGATTTAGGGACTCTTGTAAATTTAATTGCAAAATACTTTAAATTCATTTGAAAATATCATCACATCAATTCATAAGATTTTCTTTGACGCTCATGGTTTAACATGGAGTTGCTTTTGTAAGTCATGCTGCAGCAGAGTGATCAACAATAAAAAAGCATACAATCCTGCTTCGTAGCCTTCCTGTAACTGCACCCCAAAGGGTGGTTCAGTCACCAGTTTGCATCATGGTGCCATGTTATTACTTAATATGCAAAAGTATTTTTAATGCTTTGTGTACAACCAAGGCTTTAACTGAGCTGTCCCATGGAAATTAAGATGAATGGTATCTCTACAGTCTGCTAGCAAATGTTGTTCATACTAATTTTCCAGTCTTACATAAAAGGCAAAGACCACAATGTAAATGGACAATCAGCCTTCTTCTGGATGCTTGACACTGTCATTTTGAGGCTCAGATTTGACATCACTTAAAATAGCATGGAACAATGTGGAGAAAAGAAAGTAAAAAACTTATGTGTTAATAGAAGAAAGTATTAGGAATTAAGATTATGATTTATTAAAATATCTTGTGGAATAGCAAACCAAAGCTCTTAAATCCATTGTTCAAAGAGAATGCTTAATACAAGGATTTAAGACCAAATACATTTCTTCTTCAGTATAATGTAATGCTGATTCGTAGAATCAGTGCACAGAAAAAATATTATAACAATAATGTTGTTGGAAGAATGTTAAGCACATCTTTATGAAAAACCAACATCACAGGAGCAGTCTTACTGCCGGTATTGTTCTCTTATTGCACTGTAGCATGTGCAACATCCAGGTCACTGCCAGTGCAAACCAGACAAGCTTAAGCTGCGATGAGTGATACTGAAGGGGGGGCAGGGGAAGGGGGGCTGTGCGTGTGGATCTGGACTGTCTCAAACTCAGACCCCAAGCAGAGATCCAGTGCTGGCAAATACAGTGGGAGTCTGCAAGGAAACTCTGCAACTCAAGTCTGCAGGGAATGGGAAAGAGTAGTTCCAGATAGGCCACCTTGACAAAGGTATTAGGTGTAGCAGGACATGCTGGTGTTCTGAACACATTGACAGTTATGAGCTTTTTAAGCAAATGTTTCTCATTTCTTTTTTCTCTTTGTTAGTTAAGTTGGATTGGGTGGCTGGTGCTGAAACAATTTAATCCTTGTCTACAAAGCAATTTATTGCAAGTTATTGCATCCTATTGCAATTGATTGCTTTATTGTTGTTGGCGTGTTCTGTGCTTTTTCTCTTAGAAATTTCATTTTGCAAATGTAGTAATAATATTTTACATGTGTAGAGTGCCTTTCATCACAAAATACTTCACAAACTCGACAGAGGTTTTGCAGTCAGTTGTTTGAAAGTGACTTAGGTTGGTATCAGGAGACACAGCTATCTTTGCCCCTACAGTCCAGTCAGGCTGAAGGCTTTTCATACTGTATACTTTCTTGTAATCTATATTTTCACCTGAGTAATAAATAGCCAGCTTCCATTCCTGGTTTAGATGCATTTACTGCTGTGACTCAAAACCTGAAGTACTTGCTGGGTAGGAAAACAGTTTCAATTACGTTGGCTGCCACACTGTTGGCCTGATTGGCCACAAAACTGAAAAAACCCAAGTGCAAGAAAGGCATTGAGACCTAAACAAATGTATTTTAAACTCTTACTATTTTGTTTGTGTGCATTGTTTTAGGCATGTATGATCTTAAAAAGTGTTACTAATACGGATCCTGTGTTTATTTGACCAACTGCTGCAAGATTTAAAATTTGCATTAGTCTTATTTTTATTTCATTGTGTGCTATGCCCTAAAGCTAATGCACTCTATTAATGAAACTGACCAGCTAGAGGTAAGGGCAACAGATTCTGTTCTTTGTGGTAAGCTGGCCTTAAATTTGAGCAAATCCTTGAAAATTCTGTGGCATTCTGTGAAAGAACTGAATTAATTTAAACTGAACTGCACACAACCTTTTAAAAAATAAATCTGCTACATGTATGGATAATACTACTCTTAAATATTCAGCCTCTTTTACTTACTTTAATTCAGCGGATTTTTCACTGTCTCCACATAATTTCCGTGTAAAAGGAAAGGCTAATCTACTGGTTCAGACAAAAGGCTTAAGCTCAGATGATCTCTGTTCTGTTTCCTTTTTATCATGTTCTCACATTTTTTCCTCCATCTGTAAAAAGGAGATGACAGCACTTCACTGCCTCATGATTGTGGAAGGATAAATACATTGATTGTGAGATGTTAAAAATGATCGAGCCAAGTATGTAACTAGATCAGTTTCTATAAAGAGATTCTTTCAAATTAGGAGTTGGGATATTCTGTCTTGGAGAAGTGTGGAGGAACAGCTTGGCTGTCTTGCTTAAGGTATTTAGCAGTGAAATGGTTAACAAAATATATATACAGGCAATGTTTAGGGTTTAGAGTTAACACCCTATTGAGATGATTGAAAATAGTTCACATCTTGCTGAACTGTCATTTTGAGCTGTCTGCCAATTTAAGAACATATTGCTGCCTCAGTTAACATATGGTTCGAGTTGATACAGTTTTCTGTGCAACCATGAGAGCTAGACACATCATTATATGAAAATGAAAACAAATGGCTGCGTCCTGAGCTTGCTGCTTTAGGCCCCCCCAGTGTAAGCACGAGTTCAAAGCCACCTAGTCTTCCCATTTGGAGATTCCTGCAGCATGAGAGCACCCGGGTGTGATGGTGAGCCACAATAACCTGCTCCTGTGCCACAGGGCTGTGGCGTGCAGCCTGTAAGGGACATTCCCAGGACAGAGGTTTTACGGTGTGAACACAATGGCAAATGATCCCCTGGGCTGCTGTACCTAATTTGTCAAGATTTAATTAGACTCTGGGATTGGTGAGCCTCCTTTTGGGATTTCTACTACTTTACTGTGTCATTGGTGTTTCAGATATGTTGTACTGGGCACTTTAAAGGACTGAACCCCAAGCTCTTGCTCTTAACTGTGTTCCACTATAAGTTAATGCTACCAAAGCAAAGGGGAAAGTTTCTAAGGAAACCCTTTGTTTAGTGAGCACCATGAGGTAGCTTTCAGTATCTGCAGAAGTAACGTTGAAAAATTTTCCACTGAACTTATTATCGCTCTGTTCTAGAACACCTGCAAATTTTTTTGCATACTGGCTAAGATCTCTTTTTTTCTGATGCAATAGAAACTTCACAGTTGTGCCACAGTTTGCTTTGTTTTTCTTAGTTTAAGCTACAGTTTTAGCAGTGCATCTTTTCTCTACTTAGGCTAGGTAAATTTTGCAATATTTTCAACTCACTTGGTAGCCACATATTTTCATTAGTGAAGTTCCTGGTATGTCTCCTATCATAGCAGAAAAATAATTTACTCCAAACAAATTATATTTAAATTATTTTGAAGGTATGACTAAAGCTGACAAAACCAAAATTAAATAAAAAGTTGAAGCTGAGATTCCATCTTTTCTTGTGCAGTGGGGCAGATGCAGATCAGAGTGACTCGGGTTATATATGCAGGATAAAGCTATCCAGATTTGGATAAATGGACTTTTTTCCTTGTACATATGGCTTTGAAACTGGCTTATTTCCCAACATTCTTTTTGACTCAACTTTCAGATTCAAAGGAATCCAGATATCTGACCAAAACTCATTTAATTTTCTCTTGCCTATTAAAAGTAAGTATTTGTGCAAAATGAAACCACAAATCAACTCAGGTTTGCTTGGGAGATTGATGAGCCATAATGAATCTTTTGATGAACTCAGTCTAAATTTCAAGCATGTAATAAAACACAAAAGCATATCCAAAAGTTGCTTTGAATATATCCCTGTATATCTTGTAATTTCTTTTCTTTTTTGGGTCACTTATTTTGGGGCATTTACAAGCCAGCCAATTGACAGAAATGCCGCTTAGCAATCCCACCTGCAGATTGTCTATAAAGGTGCTGGTATACAAATTGCAGGGACATGCACCAAATGGCAATTTTTTGGTGATGGTGTAATGGCAGGGCAGCATTTAATTCTTTGGAGCTGCTGGAGGGCGTCGGCCAAAATCTGTTGCTGCTCCACAGCTCAGGTTTTTCCAATACATCGTTGCCTCCTGTGCATTCCTTGCATTTGAAGAGAGGCTGCTGCTTCCCACAGTGCCTTAGAGAGAATGTCCTGCCTGTGGGGAGATCCTAGCTGGCTGTGGCTGTGAAGAGGTTGGGTGGTGCAGGCAGGTTGGGCATGGCATCAGCCGTACACTGGCAGGCTTACCCTAAGCAGGATGCTCACTCCAGGGTTCTTTTCACCCAGGTTGATATTTAACAGTAAGCTGATAACTGATTTTAGAAGCAAAATGTCTCCTTCTTTCTTCATGTTTAGGCATAAATCCACGTTTTAAAATGGCAGCATAGTGACTGTAGCTGTGAAGTAGAGATACTTACAGCCTAACTGTAACCTATGTGAAGATTTCTGTGTTTGCTACAGGGTGCTGTTATGTTTATATTCTTGTTTGCAACTCGAAACCTGTTGGATTTGTCTTATGAGATCTTCATTTTTGGAATCTAGATTACTACCGTTAGGCTCATTGACTCTATTGCTGTACCACTAGGCCTTTACCTAGCACAGTGACACTACTTTTAATTTAGAGGTAGTGAGAGGAAAGGAACCAGGATGCATTTCATTGATCTTTCCATGTTGTAAATGTAAAATTCATGTGCATTTTTGTTTGCTTTATGGCTGTTCTCTTTCCTTTTCCTTATTTAATATGCACTTTATACTGTGCCAAGGGGGTCAGTAGGGCAAATCAAGGAGCCAGATGGCTTGCCTCTGCCCTAAGGAAACATACCAATATTTAGCTGGCCATTTTCCCAAATAAAGGCAAGACTGGAATCCACAATAAATGGGAGAATTGGTTAAAACTGCATCCTTTTCTTAGATTCACAGCTACAACCTCCTTGAGGCATGAGCTTTTTATACTTCACTGCCGCTTTCTAGCTTTCTCCAAGTAACTGCATCTTAGAAGATATTAGAGGGGGGTACAGCTCATTTTATTTATGGCCTTTGCACAGTAACAAGTTTCAGTTATTATAATCTGACTGAAATAAGAAACCATAATCCATGGATGAAAAGACAGTGGACAAACTCAGTTAAATCCCTAGTACCCTGAGGACGTATATTTTGTCCATTTCTGGTTTTTTATGTTCCCTTTTTTCTGCTGTTATTCCCAACTTTAACTTTTGAAAAGCCAAGCAGTTTAAGTGGCCGGGCCTGGGGAGCTTATTTGTATGCAGCACAAATTTCAGGATCTGTTCCCAAGCCTGTGCAGAGTGAAAAATGGCCTGCATTTTCTTGATAGCCCATGTGGTTGTAAAGAATAAATGGCTAATGAATTACAGATGAACATTGACGCAAATTAATCTTCCTGATGTCCCTGGGTTATATGGCAGCCATTTAAAAGTTTAATCAATACACTAAAGTTGAAAACATGCAGGCACTGCAGTTGTTTGGATGTAATAAACATCAGAGGGAAACGGGAGGCTTGTACCCAGTCCATGTATCATAATGACAGGTATTTATGTTTAATGGACTAAATATTTTTTATTGGAAGAGAGCAAATGTCAGCTTAACTTTGTAAGCCCCGCATTCAACTTTCCTTTGAGGTTGGTGAGAGACGGCTGACATGTCATTGAAAATGAAATGTAAAAAAACCAATTGAGACAAAGCGAGGATAAGGAGCTGTTTTGCCGACGAGATGTTGCTTTAATGCTCTGCAACTATTCATTAAATAAAATGTAAACTCTACCATTTCAAACGTTGCAGTAAAATGGTTTACTAGGGCAGACTTTTAATGGTTATTAGGGAAAACAAGACCCAACCGCTGCCAAATATTCTTTTCTGGGAAACATTTTATTTGAAAAGTCTTTTCCTGAGTTACAGTTTCAGAAGATTTATAATTATGGAACAGTCATCTCCCCCTCCCCCGTTCTTTTTTGAGACAAAGAAAAACAGAAAAATAACTTTCAGTATAACCCATTTGATGGTCTTTTTTTTCCCCCTTTGAACAGAGTAATAGCTTTATATAAGCTTCCCAGAGACTTGGATATTAATTGCACTTGAATTCAATAAATTTTAGAGCCATGTGTGTCCAGAACCTAAACCATCATTGCTATAAATGGAGAAGGAGGCTGTGCAAGACTGCCACATTCACCAGGCCTGCACAGTTGCATGGCTATGGGAAAGACCACGTGAAGTTATTTTCTTCAGGTCGAAAACCACGTTGTTGTTACATCATTTGGTCTTATGAGAAGACAGACTTCTCCCACGTTAAACAAAAAATCCTAATAAATGGGAGAAAAAGGGGAGAACATCTTGTACCAGCTTTCTGTAATCTGTTTTAGTACCCCTTTTGTTGTTTGATCTTACTTGGATGGAACCTTGATGGTTTAAAGTGATCTCATAAAGCTTCTGGTAATGTGTACTGTGGAACCACATCAGAAAGGGAGATGGTTGAAAGCCTGTGGGTCACGGTTTGCTTTCTTGGTGACTGGCTGAACAGGTTCTCTTGACTTCATCATCTGTCTAAAATATTTCATACATTTAAATAATTGCTCTTAACAGTGCAGTGAGTCATCTGGTAAAAGTTTGATGACTGACCTCCTATTTAAAGATCTCCAAGCCTTTACCAAAGGCTATTTAAGGCAGACAAGTGCACTGGGGGAGTGTCAGAAATCTCCTATTTCTTCACAGGCACTCAACATGTATAACTTCTGTTGAGTAGGCAGACTATTTTATTTTGTTATTTTAATAATTAAATCTCAACCTATTTTTATGTTGCGTCAGGTTCTACTCAGTTAAAGTGGCTACTATTGAATTGTGAATAAAGCTGTATTTGCCTCAATAATATTGTAGATTGATAGCATCATGTTTATAAGGTATCATACACTGCTTCCTGACAACAAAATAATTGTTGAGGAGCATCTGAAAACATTGCTCATCTACTCCCTGGATGATAAGCTATTTCCATTTTTGAGCAAGCCAAAAATAAATGAGTGTTTGCACTGTGCAAAGTAAAGGAATGAAATGTGTAGATTGGCCAGACAGTCGGTGAAGCCTAAAGAACTTTTGGCACAAGACTGAAATCACACAAAAACGGCTTTTTTTCTCCCCCTCTTCTGCTACCCTGTCACATGTCCCAAATACTGTAGCCTTTTAGCCTCAAATATGGCCTAACCTGCTGATGTTCCAGACGCACTACTTTGTCCTGATCTTATATCCTTCACTAGGGAGTGGGTTACTCTTTCCATGGTATGGCCACTCCCCACTATGGCTAGAATTTGCCTGGAATGCAGTGCAAGGCAGCCAAGCCATGACTTACTGGTTTTTGGCCATTAGAAATGCTCTATTGAGTAGTCCTGAGCTGTCTTCAGTGTGGCTGGGGAAGGGGAAGGTTGGAACCTTGCTGTCTTAATAAAAGCATCAAAGACTTAGAAGCAGCGTTGCAGTGTCCTGCTGAATTAAGTTACAGTTTGGTTCAGTTTAAAAAATTGTCTTTTGTTTCATAACGCTCAAAGGCAGTTTTCCAAAACTGCTCAAGAGCAGTAAGCTTTAGTGGCAGGTGAAGTAAAACAGCAGGTAACTACAGCAAAACATTAAAAAGATTGCACCAGACAGAGGTGGTGCTAGTAGAAAATTGGAGGTAAAGAGTGGGTGACATTAGATTGATTCCCTCTGTCAGATGGAAAACTCTCTTTTCAATAACTATTCACAACAAAATATGAAGTTCTCTGTAAAATGGTACACTGGGGAGTGCAAACCACCACTATCCAACACACTACTCCAACAGCAGAAAATCTAGTAAGTTATTTTCTTGATCAAGCTATTATACTTGACTTTGACTAAAGTAGTCTGAGTCAGATTTTTACAAGAAGCTTGAACTTCAGACAAAGAAATTCCTTTTGCTAGTGTTTCTGAATATTTAAGTTCTGTAGAGAGGCTGCAGCTATTATAGGCTTAATGGATAACATAGACGTAAAAAATAAAATTAAAAAATCTGCTATAAAATATTTCTTTTAAAACACAAAATGTGACAACTCCAAGACTTCACATTTAAAGTGAGCTTCAACTTCATTGAGAGAAAATATCTAAGGATGTATGAAAAAACATGGTCAATTGATAGAATTATTAGTGATTAAATGTGGCTTTTTGAGAGCACTTTTCTTTCAGTTCAAAACCATATATGTGCTTAAGTACAGCAACCTCACACAACTGTCTTGAAGATTTACCAGTCCAGACACACAAATCTACCTGCTCACCCCTTGCCTTAATAAGTGACAATGAAAAAATTTAATGGTGTTTTATCTGTCCATCACAAAAAATTACTTCTGACTACTACTGGCTGGGTAATGTTTTCCAAGGTTGATGCTTACCAAGCATTTAAATACATGTTTGTGTTTCAGTTTTTTCCTGCACAGTATCAGTGCAACAAAGACGCACAGTGTATGTCTGTCATATAGTCAAAATATTTAAGTAATGTTATAAAACTAATAATCTAAAATTAGTTTAATCTAAGTGAAAAAGAAGATGGGAAACCATGATTTGGCAGAGAACCTTTTCTTTACCACGTCCCTTTTAAATCCCTCAGGAATACAAATGTGATGTTAAAGGGTGAAAGCAGTTTGAGAAGCAGTTTCATGCCAGTTGCAGCCTCCTTAAACTGGGAGTCACAGTCCTGACAGCTATTAAAAAAATAAAGTAACTTTTGGGTTTGATTTTGTATAATGAGTATATGACAAAAAAGGTTTACTTCTATGCTTTCCTGCAGGTGTAACTGCTGTCTGTCAATTTATCCTGTATTTTATTTTGATGATGAGAGAACACTAGGGAGAATAAAAAATTCTCTTCATCAAAAACCTTAACAGGAAAGAAAAATGTCTCAAGACAATTTCATGTATTGGTGGTTATTTGTGATGGTTAAAAGAATTATCTGAAAACAAAGAAGTCTTTCACAATGAATCTAAACACAAAAGCTTTAATAACATTTACATCTGTGTATCATCCATGTCTCCAAATGCAAGTCATGAATAACACATAAACTAGACTATATAGGGAACAGAAGTGCTAGCACATCATTTAAAATCCAACACACCCCATCGTCAGTGGAATCAAATACACAGCAGGAATGGTTCCAGTTGATAGACACACAATGAAGTCATTGAAAATGAAAACATATTAATTATGTTCCTAAAGGTTAAGATAGGAATGGCTGAATTCTCTAATCCTGGACTAATATTAGTGTCCCAAATCCATTCAGGAAAGCCCGTAATGTTTCAAAAATTGTGGAAAATTTTAGTCACACTTATTTGTATGTCACCCATGACTGACTCTACGGCATGGGGGTAGCATGGGGAAGAGCAGGAAGTGCAAGACAAAGACAAAACCAGGAGAATTATCAACAAAAAAAGATGTTCTTGGTCCAAACAACCCACTTGCACTACATGAGCTAATTGTAAGAATAAACCATTTCTAAACTGCAGCTGTTATGTGCTTAAGCAAACCCTGCTGGGAAAACTGCTTTGTAGAACACCCCTCCTTACACAGACACACGGAGCAACCTTTAACAGAGGAATTCAAAGTGCAGTGTATAAGGGAAATCTTTTCTGCTTCCAAGTTTTCCTGAGCTTATTACAGGATGTGAACCTAGCTTGTCACTCCGACATAGGCTTCCCTTGAGTGTTTTCTATTTTCATTATCTTTTTGCCTATGTTAAATCACAACAACCTGGGGTGAAGACTGTGTATGCTGGGAAATGAGTAAGGGGGGCTGAGGGGTAACACTCAGGTTGTGTGATAGAAAATGATGGGTGGCAAAAAAATCCACAAAATACCTAGCTTGGTCACGGTCCCTTTGTATAACATTTTTTGGTGTCACTGTGGACTAGTAAGATAACTCATTTCATAGTTAATTTTAGATGTATTCTTTCTCTTCTCTCTTCCCCACCCTCCCTCAAATGCTTATCCAGTAATCTCCGACACGAGACTATTGCACCTGGGTTCCCAACTATATTAACTCCATTGTGCTGGTGTGCTGAGCACCCCTGATCCTTAACATCTTTATGCTAAAACCCAAATCCTCCCAACAGCAAGGGGTTAATTGTCTGTTTTCAATGTATTTTAAAACTCTCAGCTCTTGGGAATGATGTTACCATGAGGATTGAATGTAATTACAAAATAATATAGGCACTCTGTCTTATTTTCAGTGAGTGATACTTAAGTCCTTGCTGGTTTTTCTGCATGTGTTTATATTGGGGCTCTTCCTTCAGTGTACTTGATGCAAGGTATTTGCAAATTCGAGCCTTTGGGCTTTAAATGTTGTGCTGTTTCTTCTGTTCCTTAGTCACTATAGATTAGGTATAATTGATGATCTGCATTTACAGACATGGGTGGTATACAGATGTAAATGTTATTATAGCTTTTATATTTTATGTTCTTTCTGAAAGATCATTTTGTCTTTGAATAATACTCCTGTTCAGATTTTGGGGGGTTTATCTCTAAAAGAGAATATGAAATGGATATTGCACATCGTATATTTCTTAAAAGTAATTTGGAATTTTAGGGTATGGGATTGGTGGTGACTGATACACTGCCTGGATGAGATATATCCCTTTGAAAATAACAGCGCCAGTACATGCCTGCATCTGTCTAACCTCATAATTCACTTTCACATTGGGTTATGGATGTCTGCATTCAGTGAGTCTATCTTCCCTTTAGGTATTATTTCAGCCCTTTGAGATAATAAGGAAAGTTTAATTGCGTTGTTAATTGATTTTTTGCACAACATTATTACCTTGATTGATTGCAGAGTTGATGAAAATGTTAGACACAGGCAGTGTAAAGTATCAGCCCAGTAAGGAGTGGGAGCCTTGTGGAGAATAGATAACCTTGATGTTAAGAGCTATATCCTTCAGATATGTCTTCCCTTGACATATTGATGGCCCTTGAAAAGGGAAAAGCTGATTGTATGCAGAATGCAATCATTAAACCCACTTCAGCTGGCTGTTGATTAATTTGTTTTTTCCTGAAGGATCTAGTTAAAGAGAAGGCCTCACTAGTATCAACAGCAGCCATTTTCCAGGCTTCAGATTATACTTAACCCTCTCCTAGAAGAAAGAAAAATGATACTGTCTTGGTTTAGACAGGCAGATTGTCTGCAAACATTCAGTCCAACTGCAATTTGGGGATTATAACACTCACTTTACCCTGTTAACTACTGCTTCCTCTGTGACCTCTCCTCCCCCTGCCTTCAGTATTCAGCTTTGCCACAGCCAGTTAATGTTTTCTGAGTATGGCCAGTGTCTGTTCTCAGCAGAGATGCCAACAGGGATGTCAAGCTTGTTTTGCCCAAAGACTGAAATACTTCAGTAGCATATAGCTGCTTCCCAGGAGCCTCTCTGAAAGGACCACAGGGTTCACTGCACACACGTAAGTGGTTAAGCTTTCCTTATCCCTGAAAAGATTTTTCTTGTGTAATTTTTTGTTATTACTTTTGAGATCTTTGAGGTCTTCTGTAGGGCAGTTTGTGCTGTTCAGTGCTGCCCCCGGCTTAACAGCAGCACTCCTGTGCCCTGTTGTTGAATACATTTAACCAAACAGTGGCTGTGTGTGACTGGCTTTCCTGGTGTGAATTCATGTGATGGTCTAATCCCAGACTACCTGCTACCTTCAGAAGACTTTCTGTTTTAATAGCACCCACTCGGAGAGCAAAGGTGAAGAGTATTGCCTAAATGGTCTTCCTGTGGCAGGAGGGGCTTCCTTGGCTGAAAAACATTCTCGGGATTGAAGGACAGCTTCTATCTTTAGCCTTTCTTTTCTTTGTACCAGCAAATGACTTAAGTCATCCAAAATATCTGTCCAGCTTTAACCAAGAAATTTAATGCCTCTGAATGTGGTGGAGGTTTTATCCTTCTGTTTACCATTTAAAGGATATTTGGTAAAGTAAGAGGTTATTGTTTCCTGTTTAGCTTGGTAGCCTCAAAGACGGTCGCTCCTTTTTTGTGCTTCTGAGTGATAACAGTGCTCATCAGAGTTGCTTGATTGCTTGGCCTCATGTGTTTTATTAGGTCCATTGTGCACATTTTGCCAGTGAGCTCCTTTTTCATACAGGGGACATGTTTACTTGCGACATGGTCAAGTCTGACAAATTTGAACCAGCCAAATAAGTGAGTAATATTTCAAGCTGTCAAAGTGGGTGAATACTGATTAACTGACACACTCTGAAAGCTCTCACCAATATCCATGTTCTGGTGGAAAATGTTTACTAAGCATAATACTTGTTAGAAAGTCTTTGGTGCTTTAACTAAACTTTAATGGCTCTGACCCTAATGGAGGGGTTTTAATGTGTCTCTCTCAAGCTGTTTCTTAGTCTCCAATTTTTTATCTTTAGCAAAAGCTTCCATAGAGATTAAGAGTGCACCTGTAAACTGTGTTCTACAGGCCACTGTGATTTAACCTTCAGCCCCCCTGCCATTAGCATATTTTTAAAAGGAGGCTGAGGAAGGGGAAAAAGAGTTGAGGATAGAAAACAATGACAATGTTTTGGCTTTCAGTACTGGAGGCAGGTTGGGAACTAGGCTGTGGCCAGTAACTATTTAGCAATAGCAGATGGCGCTATATGTCATATAGTATAGAACAAAATTCTACTAAGAGGCAAGCCCAGATTTAGTCCAGAGAATTACATATTTTCTGAATACTTCGAGTGTTTGGATCCAGATGCACTTCTGATTTTACTTGATGCTAAAAAGTAATAGCAACAGAAGAGAGAAAGGAGATCACCCGTTGTTGTAAGCTCTGGATGTGTCTTACAAAGTGCCAGATGTCTTCAACTTCTGCTGTAAATCAAGGGAATCCAGGGCCTTGTAGTATCTGCTTCTCAAAAAATACTTGTTTTTCTATGAAGAAAAATCATAGCAATCCTATCATGAGCAATGACTTAAATGGTTTTTTTGGTTTCTGAGGAAGGGCTTGTGGAAAGGAGCAAGTAGTGGCAGACAAAGAAGGTTCCCTTAACTGTATCATAATGTGACAGCAGCACTATTTAATTATGCTCTTTAATTTTATTTGAGAGACTTTCTTTCCCAGCTTTAAAAATAAAAAGCAACTTGTCTTTATTTCAGATGACTCTCTTGAGAAATTTCAAACCAGTTGAGCCAGACTGAATTTTCTATGGCTTTTTTTTTTCCCTAATGTGAACTCCTGCAGCAGGAACACATTTGAGATCCAAAAGCAAGTTTTACTCATGAGATGAGCCAAATTTATGTCTAAACTCTCCAGAAGGGCCCTGCTGCTCAAATTTTTTTCACATAAGAATTTGTAATTTTATTGGAATGCTTGCAGACTTTCCGAACAATTATTCCAAAAGTTTGCTTTCTGCCCCATAAATCATGGTACATTTGTTTAATTCTAGCACAGTTACTAAAAGAACTTACTTCCCTCTTTTTGCCTCTTGTATTTTACTGCTAATGCAATCTGTGCACGGTTAAGGTTTGTGAAGTATGATTTAATTATCGTCACTTTTTGTTTTCTTAATGACCTTGTCATTCTTTATGGTTTAGTTGTATTGCTGAGCAGTGTGAGTTTTATTATTAGAACGCAGCCCAAAGTATAGAGCAGCCCAGCAGAAAGGCGATTTTTGCACATGCTGGCCAAATTAACTGAAAATCTCCTAAATTGTATGGTGAGTGTACATCGAACAGCTGAACTTTCGTATACGGCCGGGAAGGGATTTTACAACCTCCTTTTCTTCCGTCATTCTGATTATGTAAAAAGCGTCTCTTCCATCACTTCAGTGCTCGCACCGTTGCATTAACGAAGTAATAGAAAGGTGGTTCAAAGCAGCGCTGGCATTTACGCCGTGCATGTGAGAGAATAACAAGTGCCTCCTGCGCTGCGCTGGAAGCCGGCGCTGGAGACGGGCGGCCGCCTCTCCCCGGACAACATTTCCAGCCTTTTGTTCGGAGCACTGCTCCGCCATCTGCGCACACAGACTGGTGCTCCCTGAGATTAGGCCACCAGAAGTCAGGCTCCTGGGCGAAAGACTGCGAGCAGAGGTTGTATAAATCCGGGCTGTGATGGTGACAGCGCGGGGAGAGCGCTGCAGGGCTCGCAGGCAGCGCTGCTGTCCGTAATTGCCGCCCGCCCGCGCGGCTCGGCGGGGCTCACACAAAGGGCTGCTGCCCTCTAGTGCCCGGGGCCCGCCCGCACCGCGCGCACGGCCGGGCCGGGCCGGGCCGCGCACGGACAGCGAGTGGGCTCTCGTGGCACGGGGTTAGAGATGAAGGGTGTTTAACTGCTACAACCTGACTGGCGTTGAATCGTTACGGTCTTTTTTTCTGTCTTTACTCTACTACTTTTATTTAGACTATAGAGGAGAGAATGAGATGTACGGAGAAGTGTTTTAAAGACTAAAAGAACTGCCAGCCGTACTTCCTTTCCCGCAATCTCTTTAAGGGAGGAGACTATGTGTTCAATAGATCCAAATTTAAAATTCCACCCCTAAAATTCGGCACGCTGATGCTTTCTGTGCACTTGGTTTTCTTTGATTACAGTATCTAGCTAAGTACACAATTTATGTGTCTGAGTAACTGAAGAAAAAAAAAAAACAAAAAACCAAAAAAAAACAAAAAAAAAAAAAAAAAAAAAAAAAAAAAAAAAAAAAAAAAAAAAAAAAAAAAAAAAAAAAAACAAAAAAAAAACAAACCAAAAAAACCCTTGCTTTGATTTTTCAATATATTTCACAAGTATTTGATCATAAAGTCAGCATTAATTCTCTCCATGATATTAACAATGCAAAACTGGTAAAGATGCACTGAAGAAACAAAAGCATTTGGTTGGGTTTTTTTGTTTGTCTGTGTATTTTCGTTGCATGCTTTCTGTTTCATTTTCATTAGAAAGAGACATTCCAACCCCCCAACATATTTCTCTGATGATAGTTACAATAAGCATGGAAAGATTCCAAAGAAATCACAAGTGTAGAACCTTAAATTGTAACAATTATACCCAGAGGAGTATGGAACTGGTTAATGATTTAAAGTATTATGCCCTAAATGCTCCTATTTTAGCCAACAGTAGAGAATCTGTAGACAGCACATGCCCAGATCAAAGCTGATCATGTCAATGTCATTCAAGGAGGGAAAGATACCCTCCTTTCCCCCTGCTCCCCTCCGTACCCTTTTTTTAAACAAAGTATGACATCTGAGGAACAGTGTGTTGATTGTTCCACTGCCAGGATACGTATAATGGAAACATTAGCTCCAAGATAACTTTTAATCTGTCAGCCTAATGGCTCCTTAATGTGTAGAGGGCTTTAAATGTATGTCAGCCAGGGCTGTATAAAGTAATATAGTCTGTGGCCTGAATGGATCTAGATGACTCTGCACCATGACACAATATGGTTTATTATTAAGTATCAGCTCATCAGCTTATTCCCACGGACTTGGACAAGCTTCTCAATTTTCCAGTAACAGATTATGTGAGAAAAAGCTTGCAGTGCATTTTTTTTGCCCTTTTTCTTTTTTTTTTAAACTTTTTCTTTCTCCCCACCCCCCTTCCCACCCCCCTTCCAAATTACAAGTTCCTTCCCTAGTTGCACTGGGAGCCCTGAAGTGTATTTACAGCAGGCTGCACTTTATCACACATCAGCTTGACTGCTAGTTTACACTGAACATTTATGCAGCTTCCTTGGCCCAGGATGCAAACTTCACATCTTTGTATTCCTATCACCTTCATTGCAAATTTTTCCAACATCCCCTCCCTGTTGACTGCTTTGCTCCCCCCTCCCTTACTCTCACTTCCCTACATAGTCCCCCCTTTTTCCCCCCTTCCCACAAACAGGCCAGTGAGACTTGACATGTCACAGTACTTGTCTGTGCAGGATACTTGCAATAATTCAGTGTGTTAGTTCACCTTCTGTGATTCCTCTCAGCTCTAGCTTAGGTGTATAATTCTAACACCGTTGCTGTAGACTGGATACAGTTTTGATTTTGTGCCTTTCAGTAATTTCTTTCAGCCTAAAAGACCATTTTGTGCCCCATGCTGTAGGGTGTCCAAAGGAAAATGTTATCATTTTTCGGCCTCCCTGTGCAGGGAGCAGAGCAAAGAGGTAATTCATCTCCTCTGAATGGGAAGGTTACCTTCCTCGAATGTTGTTACCCTCAGAGGGAGGGGGGAAGTCAGGATCATCAGTTTGCTACTGAAGGTATATCTTCTTTCTCCAGGAAACCTGCAATGGACCACAATCCCTAATTCATGGGCACCTCTTTGGGAGAATTTGGGGACCACTCTGTGAGTCCTGTGGCCATGGTGAAGGAATTTAGCCTTAGCCACAGCTAGCTCTGTCCTCAGCCTTCTCAAGCACAACCTCACCCCTTTACGCACACCTACTTTTTAAAGAATTATGCATCATTTTTGCTTATATTTAGTGTTTCTATCCTCTTAAAAATAAATTAACTAGTTTATAACGTAAGGAAAGTTAATATTTGTGCATTTGTTATATGACTACTTTTGAGTATTTTATGATAGTATTTTAGGGAATTTATCTGGGTTTTCTTTCTTGCTGTGATATTTAAGGTCTTTATAATATTCCTTTTTACAGCATTTAGCTGTGGCACAGCCAAAGGCATTCATATCTGTTGTATTCTCCTCTTTCTGTTCTTCCTTCTGCTCTGATTTAAGGAATCAAGATCCTGTGTCTTGATTCCAGCCTGGAGCAATCTGGAAACTGTGGTTGCAACAAACAGATTAATGGTGGTAACCAGAGAACCCACCACATTTACCAGGACAGCTGCAACTCTTCTGGTCTTTTCCTGTGTCACGTTGCAGTTTGTGAGCTCAGTCCTTCCCACACTGGCAGTGGTTTGTCTGCTGGGGCAGAGTGCAAGTCTGAGTGTGGATCTCTCTGGGTTACATACTTGGCTGCTTTGGGGAGTACTTGGTCACCTGGATGATCCTTTACACCTTTTCTTGTCTTCCAAGGGATCTTCTCAGATTCCTGTGTCAGAGAATACATAGGCTGGCTCATATTCAATAGAAACAGTTACTCTGTTTCACCAAAAGGAACTGAAAGTAAGTTGCCAACTAGATAACTAGTTATGGTTGTTAGAATTTCCGGCTAGATAAAGGGAAAAATTACTAAACTCCTGTAAAAAATGATTTGTTTGGTTTTTTTTTTTATCCAGCTTTATATATCCCTTAGATGAAAATATTTTTAAGAGTTTTAACTTAATTTGACTCATGGAGGTGTTTTGCCTAAATCAGTAGCATTGTAGACTTTAAATTGTTCATAGATAGATGTTTATTCTCGTCTAAGTGTTGCCAGTAGGGAATTACTTTCCTTTATAGCAAGTTTATATTAATATTTAAGGGAATTTCACAACTTCTGTTCATTAATTGTAGAATATGCCCAAGTGCCTATGAAAAAAATGATAATGGTATTGATATTTCATCCTGAAGGGTCTCAAAACAATTTACAGATTGGTAGTATAGCCACACTGAAATGCACCCAGCTTCTTGGTGGAACATGGCAGCTGTTTAATAGCCCATAGCAAAACTATGCAACAGCAGGTTGTGCAAAAAGAGATGAATATGGATCAAATACAAATTGGCAGTGGAGGATTTAGGTACTGTACTCTTAATTAAAGTTAGGTGAAGTGGAATTCCACTGGAATTTTGAGTTTGTGTATGAAGTGCTACACTTTATCTGACCACAGCTCCTAGTACCAGGCCCTGTGGTTAGTCCATGTGGAAGGCAGAAGGCTGTTAACTAAAGTTTAGTCCCTGATGGATACTGCAGACCAGTGTTTGACAAACAAATTTAATTGTGAATACTTTGCTGCTTTCACTTGCAGAGGGGCTTATTAGAAACATTTGATGTTAAAATGGGTGCCTGGTGGGGATGTTGGGCAGATGTGGGAATAGGTTTTGATGGGGGTGGCAAAATTTTTGGCTTAACTACTTAGTTTTAGTAATTACTTTTTAAAGAAAACTGAATACTACTGGAGGAAACTGTGTTGCTGGAAGGTGCCCAAGTTGTGATGACTGAGAGGTGGGTTTTTCTGAATGTGGAGTATTAATGTACTAGGAAAAAGAGGTAGGGAAAATGTGGTAGGGAAAAAGCAACAAGATGCTACCTGACAACAATTCCCTTAGGTCAGTGTTGGCTTGAGCTGAATTTTGACCTGTAACTAACTAAGGCTGTATGATCTAACGCATCTCATTGCAAATTGCTTTTGCCACTTCTGATATAATACATCTGCAAACTTTTTTTTGCTCTAGCAAAGTGTATGGAGGTCTAAAAGCACCGTAGCCCTCTGCAGAATATACCAAATTTAAAAGGAGCTAACATGGCTTGAACTTTTTCACGTGCTTTAGTATGTGTGTATGTATTTATTTATTAATTTGGATAATTGGGTTTTCCCTCAGCTTAGGAAAGGCTGGTGTTGCTGACATTACAATGTGTTTGTGAAGAAAGACTGATACCACAACACATGCAAGCAACTGCAAGGTCATTACTTACCCAGCATAATTAGAACATCCATTCCAAAGGGTGAAAACATTTAAAAGATAGAGAGGGAATTTAAAAATGATTCTTCCCAATGCATTTTTTTCATAATTATAGTTTTAACAGCTTGTGGTGATGGTAGAATCAGCTACTTAAGAAAAATTAGAAGCCTCATTCAGGGAAGATGATCCCTCAAGAGACCTTGTGTTGTCATTTCTTAAGAACCTCGAGCAGAAACCTCATTCTGGATGCTGTGTATTGTTTTGATGTATAGGGGGTATACTTAGCTTATTATGCCCAATGCTGGATATTTTAATTAAAAAACACCGGAACAGCCACAGATGTATTGTTTTCCCCTCATTCTTTGCCTTGTCTGTGTGCAAAAGAACAAATGTACTTCTGCCCCTGGAAGGAAACAATACCATAGCAGGCAGAAAAAAACCGGTAGCTTTCCTGAATTCACATGTGACATATCTTAGCATCAAAATTCTCATTGCGGCACACAAACCTTTTGCAGTTCTCTGAGCTTTCTGTAGTTGCCAAAGGGAGGTGGGACATAAAGAGGAAAAACAAAGCAAAACAAATAACCAAGCCAGTCACTGGATTTAATTTGTGAGCAAGATTATTGTTTTACAAATAACCTTCATGATAAACAAGGTCTCATGGCAACATTTTCAACTGTGCTTTTATCAAGGCTCTCTGAGCAGTGTGTGTAATATGCCTGGCAATCGAATCACAGCTGTGTGCCTGGGTAGGGAATCTCTGTGGAGTCAACACTTCCTTAATTTAAACAATTGTAGGCTGCAGGATTTCAAAAATTTCAGCTGACTTTAACTGTCACTAGCCCAAGCACCTTTATCCCCAGGCGAGCAGCAGCAGCTGGATTTCATTTCCTGCTGCCAGACTGTCCGACATCTTTGCTGAACATCCCGGGAACAGAGCGTCTTTACTTTAAGGATTTTATTCAAGGTGACAGCTCCTCACACTTTAGCGTTCAGATCACCTCAAGTAGCTGAGATATCAGTGAAAATGAGAGCACTTCTCCAGCAAACTCCAAATTTAGATTGACTGAGGTTATCCTTAGGCCTCTAGACCCAGCCTCCACGACAGCACAGGCCTGCCAGTAACTTTAAAACTACAGTGGAGTTTGTAATGATGTCTGGGGAGAAATATTCTGCCGGAGCAGTGGAGGATACTATAAGCGATAGGAAATGATGTCAGATTTAGTTAGGACTGGAGACAGTGTTAGAATATACTTGGCATAATATGGCACCGGTATCTCTGTCAGCATCTCTGTTTTCTGTCACCGCACACAATCCCAGGCCTGTCTGTAGCCCTGACAGTGTCTTTTCAGATCAGGTTATTGCCAACTTGGAGACTGGCTCAGCGCAGCACCATACAGCCCCCTTTGTTTGAAGTCTGCCCTTTTGTCATTAATGCACTTGATGTCTATTTAAATCTGACGATGAATACAGTATCTGTTTTCCTGTCAAGAGATCATTGACAATATTAATACCTCATGTCCTTGCCTCATTTTCTAAGCACTGACACCTAGCTATAGTCTCCAGCATTCATCAAACAGCACTCTCTCACCAGCATCTCTATAAACAGTCTTGCTTCCAGTCCTTAAGAAATGCTGAAGACCTCAAACAAGACTTTTATCAATGCCAGTGAAAAAGGATTCCAAAGAATGTCGTAAATAAACTGCTCATATCATTTGCATTTAGAGCTCTAAATGGCCTTGTTGCCAACCTAAAGCCTGCTGCAGCCTGACTTGGGATATCTGTTTAGGGAAAGAAAAACTTGCTCTTCATTACACTTTTGTTTAGGAATGCTAATATCATCTTTTGCACATGGAAACTGCTCCACTAGTGAAATTATTGAAATTATTGAAGAAAGCTCTATGCAGGAGGGGAAAGTAATCAGGCACTGCACCTTATAGTCCCCATTTGTATTATCCTGAAGGGAAATGTTTTTCACAACAAATGACAGGCCTATCAATTTCCCTGCCACAACCCTCATAGGAATGTGTTTGCCATCACGGTGTCTTAGAGAGAAAGAAGAGCATGGGTTAACATTAATCGTGCATGACCCATGCCTTCCAAAGTCTTAGTAGCTTATCTGACAGACGTTATACTGGAAAAAAATGGATGCAGAATATAAAACCTTGCATAGTTAATTCATACTGCAGGTGGGTACAGTAATGGCTGTGTTAGTTCTGGAAATCTAAAACAGGAATTAATTACCAGAGCAGTCACTGAATTATCCAGCTCTGGTAAGACACTCCCAGGGCAGAGGAGACCCTTCCGCCTTCTTTCTGTTCATGGGAGATGACTTTAATTTGACTATACATGTCTGAGGGCTCAAAGAACAACTCTGCTAGTAAAATTTAGCATCTTTGAGGATGTTCACAGGTGGGATGTAACTGTGAACTTACGCTTTCACATACCACTTAGTACCACCAGAGGGGATGCTTTTGAATAAGGTAGTGAGATTTGCAGGTATATGTGTCTCACCCACAGCAGTTAAGGCTTCCCCAGGCATCTTTCTGCACGTACTCACTGTGAATAATGTGCCTTGCCTCCCAAAACCAGTATTATGGCTAATTATTGAAAGCATTCTGCGTGTGCCAATATTTGGAATAATTAAATTGTATCTTGCTCATGGGATGTTGTGATGTGGTTTGGAGGGATACTTTGGAAATGTTTTTATTAAATATTTATTTGTATATATAAAAATGCTGGAGTCTTGGGAGGCTAACTGTTCTAGCCCATGTCTGTCGATGGCTTCCCATACAGATTTCAGCCACACACTTTGGTTCTCTGTCACTGGAAACAAGGATGGTTTATGTGCTTGCAGTATGACTTTGGGAAAGTTCGACAGGTTTCTCCAGGATCCACCTTAAACTGTAATTATTTGATGTTGGGGTTTTTTTTTTTATTATTTTTTTAGGTTTCATTCATCGGGAAAACCTTTTAAACACATAACAGGGAGATAGCAGAGGGCATTAAATATAACTTCAACCCAGACTTTTGGGTTTTTTAAAAGCAGGAGAGAGGGACTGTGATTTAAAACACAATATATGATGTTTCAGTGTTATGTAGTTCTGTTTTTGAACACACTTGTGGATGTATGTTTAACAGGATAGGTCATGCAGGTATTTGAACACATTTTTCCTGTGGATTCAAAACTGCTGATTGAAATGACAATACTGAATATTTGAAATGCACAAACTTTCTTTTGCAGCACAAGAGAAAACTGCTCCTTTTCCTCCTTCAAATTTCCCAAGTTACGTGCTTTATTGCATATTATTCTACTTCAATCCTGACTGTAATTAATTTCCTTTTTATTGTAGGCATTTTGGGGAAATGTCGCTACATTTACTATGGAAAACATTCCGAGGGCAACAGATTCATCCAAGATGATCAGCTATAAAACACAGTGCTGTTTTTTGCCTCTTCAATCCCTCCACACAAGAAGCACAAATCACATCTAAATTTTAAGCATGTAACTAAAGTCCTCTAGTGCCTTCTGCTGACTTTGCCAAGCCTGTCAAGATCATCCTTCTATCTTAGTCTGAGTAGTCACATAGAGATTGACATGATTGCCTTTAAGCAGGTCCCATCCACCAGTGTGACAGACAGCTGCAGCCGAGCACCCGGCCTGACAGGAGGAGCACCGTGATGGATTGCCTGGTCCGAGTGCTGCTCGCAGGAGAGCAGGGGTCACACCTGGGGCTGGACTGAGCCTGCTCCATCTGTGGCGCCTCGGCAAAAGCACCACGTTTATCTCTGCCTGGCCTGTTGAGCGAAAGTGGCTGGTGATACCAAAGTGTTTATAAAAGAGAGAGTCTGTAATTTCAGATGAAAAAGCCCTTATCTGTTCTATTTTTTTCCCCCTGTGAATTAAGTGCCTGTGTTTCTATCGTCTCATACATGCATACACAAATCCTTTCAGTTTGGTAGTACACCCACCCACCCCCAAATGAGCCTAGATGGATTGTTTTTTTCTTTCAGTGGGGAAAAATATGTATCCTGAAAACATTTTGGCCATGCAAAGCACTGTCAGTTTGTATGGATGTTTATAAGCAAAGGAAAAGGATTTAAGCAATTTCCCAGAAAAAAAATAATTCTAATTCTTTAATCATATCTCATCCTTTACTAGCTCTTACCTTCAGAAAAGTGAAAATTTCTTTATGTTGTAGAATAATGGCATAGCTTAATTGTTTATACTTGGAAGAAGTCCTTGTTAGTGGTATTGACAGCGTGTATTGTTCCTGGTTTATTGCACAAGATATTTTTAACTTGTAGGGATTATGTTTAGAATTAAATGCTTAAATTTGGGGGGAAAAGTTCTTAAAAGGAGTGATATCAATCTGCCACCAGATGGGTATGATTATTCAGAGGGGAGAGAAGTCAACAAAAGTAACTGGTGGAATTAACATAATTAGCAGCTTTACTAATATGTTAGAGAGACGAGTTCTGAATAATCCCTTTTGATATCGATGTAAGAAAGGCTATTGTCAAATTTTCAGTCAAAAAAATAAAAAGGCATGGCAAATTTCCTACTTTTCTGATAAAGAGGTTGCATACATTTAGAAACATGAACTTGTTACTGTGAAAAAGTCCCATAATTCATGCATATATTGTGTTAAATTCTTCTTGGTACAGTGGGATTGGCCAAAGGAGTATGCAAAAATTCCGACCTCTGGACAGTTCCAAACCCATTCATATTGATCCCAGTTGAGAGCTATCACTGCCTAGCTGTTCTTGGTTTGTTTGAAATTACTTGGTGATCTTTGTTCACTTTCCTGGTTGCAAAAAAATCAGTTTTTAGAAACTGTCTACCTTGGGGGCTGTTTTCAGGTGGCATTCCAGGTGGAAGTGAACTGGCAGTGGAAGCCAGTCATGAAAGCAGGTTTGACTGATGAAATAGTGACGTGCTGGCAGAGTGCCAAAGGAAAGCTTGCCTCTGCTCAGCATCTTAGGCCTTCCTCAGTAAATGGAAGCGTTTGCTCATTCTGGAAGTATATAATAAATCTTTAACAGACACTTTTAAAATCAGTGATGAGCACAGAACAATCTAGTTCACACCACTTGTAGTTCAAATTGAGCTCTGAGCTGTTTGCTGTGCAGATCGGTGTCTGGAAAGCACGTTTTAGCCACTTCTAATGTCGTACATGACAACAAATGAAATGCCAGTTCACAGTAGAAGTCCTAGGAGGTACTGGATAAATGAAAACTACATGCCTCTTTCTTTAATCAAAAATATAATTAGAAATATTTAGGGCACTCATCACCTGTTCTGGTTACCAAAATAATGGCAATCTTAGTTTGTTCCTGTCATGATGTCTGTTTTGAAACCTCCACATGTTTTGGCCATGGCAATGTTACAGGCAGCAGGGTTTGGAGTAGGGGTGTTTAGAATAACCTAATGTCACTTTCAGTCTGTTTGCATATATGTTCTTGTCTTTATAAAAGGCTTTAACCCTGCCTCAAACAATAAACAGCACTTGCAAACTGACTGCATGATTTTTCCATCTTTATTTTGCTTGTTTACTTTTCCTAATGTCAAAACCATTTGTATCATTTTCAGGAGTGTTTTCTTCCTAGCAAAGCTTTGGAGGCAAAAATATTTTTGGAATGAAATTCGAACAAAGTCTCTTCCACTTTGTTTTTTGTTTTCACTTGGGGGATTATATACCTATAGTTAAATATGGTAAAGCCCTAATTAAAATCTGCATGAAGGGAATTTACACTAAATGTCTCTGATTCTGGAAAATCCAAAGGAAAATAATTCTATATTACTAACTTGTATTAGGATGTTATGTAAAAACATACATGGATGTGTATTACTGTTTATGCAAACATCTTTTTTTCTTTTCTGATATACAGAGCATTTTATTTTCAGATGTGTTCTGCTGAAATTCTGGTTTAAGAGATGGCAGAATTTTCACGCGTGGGGTTGCTATCTGTACTTGGTTCTTTCCTAAGTGGGAACTGTGCCTGAATTTCTTGAATGAACTATCATTTAGGATGAAAGTTACAGTAAAGTAAACTAGGAAGAGATTTCAGTCTCTATCCTTTGCTCCCCCTTCTCCATACGTGGCACATTTTTGCCTCTCAAGAATAACTAGGCTATTAAAAAGTTAAAAATATTTTAAAATATGTGTATTTCAAAGGAACTACTGCATTCTTAGTTCTTTCTGTTGTAACCAGAAAAAGGGGGCCAACCATATTTCTTGACAATCAAAAATATTAGAGACCTGAGGTGTGCTTGAGTAAGTAATCTTCAAATACTAAAAATTTTTAAAAAAAGTCCAAACTTCAGTCTAAGCTTCGGTCTTGAGATGACCTTTGCCTTTTGTCAGACAGCACAGGTCTTCACAAATGAAGGCTAGGAGGCAAATGTTTTTACTAGGGGATGCCTATAGAAGCTATGCCTACTCAATTTGTAGCTTTATGTATTGAAAATGTTAATCCCTAACCTTAAAATTAAAAATAAGGAAAAGATCCAAACTAGAAATTCACTTCAAAGTTACAAAGATAAATGACCTTCAGTGAAAATCCTGCTGTTATGGATACACAAACCTAACTTTAGAGCACATTGGCTCTAATTGAATCTGTTACTTGCATAAATGATTTATGGGATTGCTGAAAGTATGTCACCACTGAAGCCACTTTTTTCTCCTTTCTTAGGGCTGAGTCTCACACTATTTGCTCCAGTATTTGCCTTACTCAAACAGTGAGTCTCTTTGAAGTCAATGTGTTAGCCATGAGAATTAGAGTTACTAAGTTTTGGAAGGCTGATAGGCAGCCCTTTTTAATTTCTATTTTTAATTTAATGTTCTTTGAGCAGAGCATTACTTGATTTCTGAGTGTTTGAGTCTCACATCTTCTTTACAGATGAAAAATCACTGTATGCTGGTGCACCATTGCTCCCATTTGAGTCAGAAGAAAGAAACAAACCTGTCTGTGCTTTTGAAAATGCTTTCTGTAAATTACAGGGTTCATTTGCTGCCAGTGGATGTATTAATATTTTTTATTCCTGCCAACAGTATGAGTATGTTGGGAAATGTTTGCCCCCAGCAGGACTTTGCTGGTTGCAGCCTTTGTGGTGAGGCTCTGAATCAGCCCATTTTATACTGACTCACATTGAGTCTTACCACATATTTCTTCTTAATGTGGTGTGATAGTTGGCACATGAATCTCTGCTCGCCCACTTCGGGAAAGTTTATTGTCTTTATTCTGTGGATCTGTCTGTCTTTTTGCTTTGTTAAATGGTTGGCATATGTGAAAGAAAGAGATGAAATTCAGCTTTCTAGAGGTGTAGCCATATAGCCAAATTGAGTCTGTGTGTTTGACATGGATTTCTAAGTATCCATATGCAGGTCCAGTCTGCAGAATCTGACAGTAAATCAGGTGATGTGAAGTCAGGGGTCTTGCATGGGTTGCTAGCTGTTGTCCTCTGTTCCTGAAGATCTCTAGCTGTGTCTATGTCTGCTTCAATTGCCATGTCATTGCACTGCAAGCAAGTGATGGCACAAAAGAGGTAAGTGCTTCCCTTTTGTTTTTAAAGTGAAATTTCTGCTTCTCTGCTCACGGTGTAACAACTGAAATGCACAGTTTGCTTTTTTCAGTGGTTTTATTTGTACACCTGGTAACTGTTACGTCTCACTGGCTAGTCTTCTTCTGCTATTTAGTTAAAATCTGTTTTCCCCAGTCTTTTCTACTTCTTATAAATGGGACTAAAACAAAACAATCAACATATGATTGTGAGAAAGCAAGCATTTAAAAATCTTACTATAGGACCATGCCTATGCTAACAACTCTGTGGGACAGATGAGCATTTTTGTACACAAGCATATCTAAATGGATTGAGAGACCGAGATCCTGATTTGGAGCTTCGGAGTTAACCTGTGAATGTGAACACCTGACAGAGCCTTTGATTTCCTTATGCCAGTCTCACAGCATTAGCTGGTTAGAGAAAGTTGTCTTGCCTAAAATGAGTTAATGCTCATTTTACTTCTAATATTATCCAAATACCTCACCAAGGCCTTGGATTATATGAGAGCTAGGCCTGAGAAAAATGGCTTCTTCCAGTGACTTATAACCTGCTCTTAAGAAATCTTAGGAGTATTTTCTTTGGCATTTGCTATGTGAGAACATTCAGGATATACTCAGCACTCCTACTTCATCAGAACTGGCTGAATTAATATATTTTCCGTATGCAGTTCTAAAGCAGCTGAATCTTTCTAGAAGTTACCTTTTAGGTTAGGTGACTCTTGATGGACTTGCCTCTGGTGGTGTTGTCAACCTGAAGCTGACCCTTGCTTAGATTTGCTGACAATTAGATTAAGGTTTCAGATCAGGATTTTCACAAGCCTTCAAGGAGCAGATATTTTTAAGGACAAGCTAAGTTGTGGTCATGGCACATTCACAGGATATCATCATCATCTCAGAATCCTCAGCATTTTAAGGAAAACAGCATCTTGGGAAATATGCTTAGTTCTAGCTTAGTTCTGTTCATAGGTTTTAACATAAAATATATTCTACATTATAACATTACATGCAATTTTTAGGCTGTGAGAGCAAGTTTCTAAATGTGTTCAAAACATCCTGCAAAACAAGTATAAAATCTCTTGCAAATATTTTGCATTCTGATTGAAAATTTTGCTATCAATTCAAAACCAAACCTGTNCCACAAATTTTATAACAGATCCTTGAACTCTCATCTACAATTCCTCTTAGAAAACAAATACATCCTAATGGTATTACAGCTTTATAGTAAAATATATAGGAATGACTCTGTTTGGAAATGTCAGGATTAAATGTAAGACTTAATTCAATATTTTATTTGAAAATAAAGAGGATCTCTTCAGGTCATACTCTGGAGAACATAAATGGCAGAAGTTTGCAGCTTAAGAAATTCTACATCACTTTTACAACTATATCAGGAAAATAAAGAATATGAAGGTAACCAAAAATGATACTTCTGACTTCATTTTTATCTGTAATTGCCCTCCTACTTTTAATCTAACACTATTTTTGCGATTGAGTATTTAAGATTCAATATAGGAAAAACAAAGGACATTTCATAAGACAATCTACTTATTCATTTTATAGGCTTCTCTGATTTTTTAAGACCTTTGGAACAATGTGAGCACTCAATTAGCTGGCATTCAGTGTATCTACCAAGTAAGCAGACAGTTGTGGACTTCAGGGAATTTTCAAACACACATGCTGTTCAACCTTAGCAATTTTCTTTTACCTAGGAATTGTTTTCAGAAATTCCCTTATAATGAAATTTCTGTTTAAGTTGATAGCTGTAAATGAGGGCACAGTTGCTTCATTTCCTTTTGACAATAAGCCAAATTCATCCCTGGTGGAACTCCATTGATTTAATTCTACTTGAGCTAAGCTACACTGGGGATGAATTTGACCCAGCTCAAGATTTTTTTCTATTCATCTTTTCTTTAATTTCCTTTAGCTTAGTAGTCACTTTAGGGCTGGACAGAGAATTACAATGCAAGAGAGGGGAAAAGCAAAACTTCTCTGCTCCAGAGTCATTTCCTTTTTAATACCCTACTGATTTAGCCATGACTTGTAATGTGTTTCAGGTAGCCAAATTTCAACATCAATTTTGGAAGGAAGTTCACTATATTTTGAGTCTCTTTCCTTGGCTACTTCCCAAACCACCAAATCACCACCTACTATACAATGCACATATTATAAAAGGCAGTGTTAATGTCAGTGCACTAGGAAACGATCTGGATAAACTGCAGTTGTCATGTGGTGCCTGATATGGTTAACTGGAGCTGCACGGATTACACCCCTCTTTGTCTGGTGCTTCAGATGGTGGTAGAGCTTTGAGATCTCTACACCTGTAATGCCCAACATATCTTCCCCCAAATTACTGCTTGCCATGCCTGGATTTCTGCAAGTCTTGCATGATTTCTGTCCACATGATACTTGTGCCAGTCTTTTTTTTTTCTTAGAATTTCAGGGTTTTGTGGGTTCACACCCAATAAGTTTCAAGTTTGAGCAAAAGCCGAAAGCATCGTTCAGCCAAAATCTCTGCTGAGCTGTATGTGGTTTTCATCTGAAACTGTAAATCCATTATTTTCACTGAGGGGTTAGCAAAACTGGCCTGAATGTCAAACCTCTAGCAGCTCTCCCAAATCAGGCTGGTTCTGGGTTTCATTACAAAAAGATTGCACAGCTCTAGCTAAGCCCTCATTTTCCACTTTCAGATAAATGCTTTTTCAGCTGTATTTATGAGGCTTATAGTAAAAAAAAAACCCTAACAGCTGTTAATGTTAATCACAAGTTTATATCATAAGCACATTCTGAGTCTTATCCTCTTTCCATTCATGTCAGTGGCAAAGCTTTCAACATCAGTGGCAGTAGGAGCAAATATCACACAATATAGTAATGCACACCCAGTTTAAAAGGAAAAAAATAGAGGTCTGTCTTACACTAACAAAGCCAGGAATAGGATTCTGTACTGTCGAATGTCTTACTCCATTTGCACATTCCCTTTTTCACCATGAAGTACTTAGTGGTAATATAGAAGCAAGCATAAGGCGCAGGTTCATACTGGAACAGTTGGCATTTTCTTGTGGGTCATCAAAATAGACATTAAAGCAGGGCTTTTGACATAAGGAATCAAAAGATATAAAGAATATATATACATATAAAGATATAAAGAATGAGTGTTTATCATCCCTACTAAGAAAGAAGCCCGGATTCATTAGTTTTGAAGCAGCTGCTGAATGATAAATTCCTGGAACTTTACACAGTGAAAACATTATTTTACATATAAAAATAGAAATTAATATTATTTAACAAAATTTTAATCTATTCCAAAAGTAATCATACTTATGCTTTTTGTGAGGTCTGGTTGGTTTGGTTTGTGCTTTTTTTTTTCCAATCAAAACTTGAAGGATTTAGTCCGTAAGGCATTCTGCTACATTTGCCAGTTGGGTTTAAGGCTTAGTAAGTTCATGTTTTGCCTAACTCAAGGGCCAGCTTCACTGAATTTTTTGAAATCTGAACAAGCACTAGACTTGCAGACTGTGCAAATGAATGTTTTACAGAAAATAGGAAAGTAGGTTTCAGGACTATGAGACAGGATAAGTGGTTTCAGCTTGGGCCAATTCTAATAGTTTACTTTTAAAACTTACAACATAAAAATACATGTCCTAGTTTTCCTACTGTAATAATATAGCTAATATAACCTTACCCAAGAGGATGCTGAGATTTAATAAACTAAAATGTTCCCATCTTTATTCAAATAAAAATACCAAAATAATTTGCTTATTCTGTTTTTATTTTATACAAAATGCCATATTTAAAATCTTTTTTTTCTTTTCTATTTTAGTAAAACTAAATCCTAAATGTCACTGTTAATGCCATTGTTAAAATTTATCCTTAAGGGCTTTCTGACATAAACAGCAATGATAACAGTTGTCTTTTTTTGGAGCAGTTTGAATTTGAGGCCACAGTATGACATATTTTTTGAAAGTTATTTTTTTGTGTCATTGCTGCTTATGTGTCTGAAAGCATATCTGTAAGTGCAAAAGAAAGCTGTGACTCTTTTCTTGTTTAATAATGGCTGTATCATGTTTGCATAAATTGTAGTAGTTCTTGGCTGGATTGCAGAATGCTTCCTTTTATGAGAAGTCTCATCTCCAGCTCGTAGGCCACCTCTCCTCATCCCCCCAGAGAGTAAAAGTAGCATCATGAAGGAATTTGGGATTCTTTTTTGTCCTTAAGTAGCCATACCTATGTAACTGGTGATATGAAATATACTCTGCCTGTTCCCATCTTTCTTTCTCAGTCGCTGCTACTCAGTCACTGATTTCCTAATTATATGAAATGCTAAAGTGAATTCCTGACTGTGTGCAGTGATAGCTCTGCTTATATGATTTTATGGTTTGTTTGGTATTTACTTTTTAATTTAGCCTTCAGTGCAGCCAAGGAAAAGGTGACTGCAGAAGCATTCACTTCTAAAGTGAATGCTGGAGTTTAATTGAAGTTGATGAATTTTTCTGTTTGAAGTTATGTTCTGTTATCTAGCAATGAAATAAGTGGGGAAAACAGTACCTCAGAGGAAAACCAAAACCAAGAAATTGGAGGCCACAAATGTCAGGACTGAGTGTACATTGTGTTGAGTACCCAGCAAAGGCTGGGCACACCACTGAGGATTGGAATATGCATCCATCCAGAGGGAGAGTGGCTGCATTTTACTCGGAGTTTTGGCAATGCCCTCTGCAGTGTCCTAGGTGATCCTCTGCTAAATGAGCATTTCCATCTGAACCCAGCTTTCTCCACAGTCAGATGTAAGCAGGCAGAATACTTCCCCTGAAAAGGAGTTAACCCCTCTAGGACCCCTCTAGACCTAGTAGGGAATATATGATATATTTTCAAAAAATTAGATTAAACTGTATGTTTGGACATATGTTCAAGCTTATGTGCTGTCATTGCATTTCTCTTTTGTTTTTAAAAATATTTTTAACAAAAAGCCCAAATAATTATTTAAGGAAAATAAAATTTTGAAGTCCTACTGCTAGTCAAATCCAGCTGAAACATGGCCTGTTGAAGTGGGCAAAGAGAGCTGCAGAGTAAAATTACAGAGTATCTTACTGTGTGAAACAGGTCTGTCTGCCCATAGTCACCAATAACTGCAGGAGAATCTGAAGAACTCAAGCTGCTCAGGGAAAAGGAAGAAAAATGAGTGTTTGTTATATCAATTAAACCCGAAGGGCAAATGTCATATTAAGAGAGTCTAGAGTTTTAAGCTTTTTTTGGTTTGACTTTGAAAGACAAAGAAATCCCAATCTGATCTTAAGAATGACATTTATTTATTTTAAATGAATGATAATGACACAAGACTGCTCTCCTCTTCAGAGTTGTGTTTTCAGCTCCTGGAGTCCTGCCCTGAGACTCCTTGGTGTCCATTAGCAGATCCATTTTCTACCCCTGAACTATGTATCCTTATCGAAATGTTAATTCTTCCAAGCTTTTCAAGAAACACCCCAGTACACTGTGTATTTTATATGCCAAATTATTCCACTTTAATGGAAAAAGAACAGAAATGTTAAGGAATTCGTGTGTATCTGAGTTGTGCACATCAATCTTCTAAGGCGGCACATAACAAAGGTCAGAAATAGCCTAGCGCTGTGTTTTGTGTAGCTCATCATTCTATGAGAAAATGTGCCCAAGTTCCTCCTAAAACATTGTTTTCAAGCACGGTTACTACTGAATATATTTCTAAATGACAAGGTTTATTTGTCTGTATTTTGATATGTTTAGGGGAAACTCAGGCTGACAGTTAGAGGAGGCAGGAAGAGGGAACCACAACAAGTTCCACCCAAACACAAAATGTCATCTCTTCCCTAGCTAAGATACAGAAGCATCCTGATGAAAAAAAGAGCAGACATTTAAAAGTTTCTGACATGTGTCACAGATGCAGCCATTGAGCCACTGTTCCTGATGTAGCTCGAAATGACAGCATCCAAGCCATTGGAACTGGCTGCAGGACATTCAAAGTTTGGTGTGTGTCGCATTTAATCCTTGTCATAGCACATCTCGAGAATAAAAAAGACAAATGGACACAGGCAGTAGTAATAGTTCAAAAAACTTAAAATAAAGCTTCCAAGTCTAATTGATATTATCAAGCTGTGCTAACATTTACCAGCCACCAAGTAGACAGACAGGAGGTCAGCACCCTTTTTTCTGCAATTTTCCCCCAAGTCAGAAGGATAAGTCTTTCAAGCTTTCGCTAAGGGTGACCCAAATACACGAACTGTTTCTTCAGAAATAGCACTGACTTGCCAAAGATACTCCTTAATAATCAAAACATATAAAGACAGAAAGGCTTCAACCACCGATGAAGCATCTTGTCATGCATGACCCATGTTATTTATTTACAGTAGCATAGGATCAAGCCAGTGTTGGTGACTATTGTACCAAGGAGCTGATAATTTATTGATTGTACCACCACTGGATATTTTACATCCTTGTAAAGCTGAGGTGCAGGCAGCATAAAATAACATTCTTCTGGAGTTTTCATGTTGGCATCCTCTTTCAAATAGTGTGTCTTTTAATGCTGGCCAAAAAAAGTTTGTGTACGTAAAATTGATTGTCTGCAGTGGCTCAGGGTCTGCAGCACAGATCAGTTGAATCAAGAGCTTCCCATCTGCGTTTCCAGAGAATTTATAGTCAGCAGCCCCATTAGCTTGTCATTGATTGCAGTGGATGAGTGCCTGCTCCTCATCTAACTTCCAGTTTAACATAGGGGATACTTTTTCATTTAGCAGCCTGGGAGGTGAATAGAGAAGATTCAATTTAAGCATTTTCCAAATACAATCAGCCTCTGATAATGTGAATCCCCTGGCAAGTTGGAGTTGAAAAAAAATAAAAATCTTTTGTATTAAAAAGTCACTGGTACCTACAGGCTATTGGACTGGTTTCTACTTAAATCTTTTGGCTACCTAGGCATGGTGATAAATCAAGCATGGTTTTAACAGTCCTTCCTTCTGTATGCTAAGAAAGACTCAAAACATCCACAACATAATGGTGGTGGAAGAGAAGATTCAGTAAAGGAATGTGTTTAATATACACATTTTTTTGTACAGTTTTATTACAGTATTGACAGATATATTTGTTACCACCCATTTTGACATCACATTGTTGGGAAGGAATGTTGTATTGTTTTGTTGTCTGAAGTTCAAAATAATATTTTAAACAGTATTTTTACTTTTTATCTTTATATCCAACTGCAGAGCCAAGAGATTGAAAACATTGTAAAAAAACCCCACGTATTGGTGTAGTTCTAATTAGGTCAGAAATACAAAAAAAAAATGTATCCAAAAAGACCCCTACCTTTTTTCCTCTACTCTAAAACAAAGGTTTGGGAAAAATCAAGTTAGTGTGCTGAGACCTGAATTCTGACTGTGTCAAGGTTCTCCCTTTGAAAATACTGACGTTCAAATGTGGTTGGCTTGGTTGCTCCTGGAAGAAAAAGATGCTCACAATTGAACATCTGCATTTCACATGATTTCATATGCCTTGGCTGTGTTCATGAGGTGTTCACCCAGTGAACCCCTTCCTGTGTGTCTGCACTGAAGGCTGGTGAAATCCCCAGTACAGTGAGAGAGTTGCAGCAGGAACTGGTGTTGCTGAGAGGCAGAGGAGGCAGTGCTGGCTTGCCCACAGAGACTTTCTGTGCCGCGCTGAGGGTTCCCCACAGTGCTACTAGTGAAGGGAAGGAAACAGGTTAGCTTGAAGGTTTGCCCTTTCTGCAAGCAACAGGTAAATTGCAGCTTCCATGGTACATGGACTCACCCCCAAAATTCGTCTCCTGAAAGATCTGCAGGTAAGAGACCTGTAGGGATGGCAGAGAAAAATCCATATAATTCTAATGTTACCTCACAGAGGAAATAAGCCTTGACTGACTAACAGCAGAAATGTAAATCAATATTGTTCTGTGACAGGTTAAATTGCATCTTGAGAGGCAAACCACATCCCTTTGTCCCCATTTACAGTGGCACAGGGTGGTTCTATTGCTGACAGAGCATGTCATCTGAAATTGTTTTGCTGAGGCTGTGGACCATTTCTGTGTTGTGAAGATTGTTGCACAAAAGACTTGGAATGAAAGAGTGTGTAAGCTGAGATGGTAGATTCTTTGCTCTTTTTGGGGACACTGTAAAGTCCTTCTATCACGATGTGGCTGTACATCTACCTCCTGCAAGAAAAGCTTTTGCATGTATTATGTTCCTTCACAAACAGTGAAATAAATTATAAAGAAGGATCAGAAAATTAGTAAGAAGAAAGGTATAGAGGGAAAAAGGCATGGCAATGCCTCATTTTTCTACAGTAATTATAGTGAGGAAGAGTATTAAAGGACCTAGAAAGAAATATTTTTTTAAACAGTTTTTATAATACATAAATGGCTATAGTTGGCAATCTTCGTAAATGTATGTGTTTAATGATCTTTGGTAGTAAGTGTTTTCCACAGGGCAGAGTTAAGATTGTAGCAAAAAGACCATTCCTGGATTTCCTTCTTCAACTTCACTGTGCATCATCTTCCTGTTGAAGACAGGACATAGTTATTCTGGTCCTCTCTGACACGTGAGCTATCATCTCAAAGAAACTAGAGTCAAGTGCAGAAGAGAGACTCTCCCTTCAAACTATCGTGTTGGCTTCCATCCCCTCATTTTTGTGTCATTGCAGAACGTGTTTGCGTACTCATCAGCAATATAAGTTCATCATTTCTCTCTGCAAATGAAACTCACTTTTCTGCCAGGTAGTTTCAGAGGATTTATGTAAGCTAGGGATTTCCCATTTGCCTTAATGGGAGTTACCCCACACTGTAAAATAGATTAGTGGCACAGCAAAGGAAGATAAGTCAAAAAACCCCTAGAGAGCAATGTTGATTTTAAATATTTCCCTTCTGCTGTAGTAACTTCCATAGCATCCTATTATGAAATGCCTGATTGAGCTAATTTCCTGCATTGTAAAATAAAGCCATAATTATCATTATTAAGTGTAATTAACTGTACATATGATCACCGTGAAGAATAGAAAAAGACAAAGATAACATGAAAACACTCTAATATCATAATTACTGGTCCATTTGTATTGTCCTTGTTAAATATGTATCTGCTAAATAATTTGATTTCATGTCTTGAGCTGTGTTGCACTTTGCTTATCCTATGCTGATTATAAAGACTTAATCTTTTCTAGGAATCTTTTTTATCATCAATACGTGGGAAGGAATGAAAACAAACAAACCTTTGAGCCACTCCATAATGTCCACCATTTCTTGACTTGTATTTTCTTGTAAAATTTTTTTAATGACTTCATGTATTTAATCTGCAGAGTCAAGGCTTCCAGTGGTAAAGGTAGTTCAACAGAGATTCAGTTGGAAAAGAGTCTTTGCTAGGGAAGAGGAAGGAAAACAATCTTGGGCTATGCAGCAGTAAGTCCCAACATTGTTAAACAGATTCTGTAGGTTAATGGAGCAGCCTGAACTGCTGAGTGGAGTTACTGATTTTAGTCATCTCTGGAGGACTCTTGGTACCACTTCTGGTTGTCTGACTAGCAAAAAGAAATAGAGTTACAAAGTTCTTGTGGCCTTCAAAATGCCAGCCTTGGAAAAAACCTTTCATGTTTACATCTCATATGTTAAGATGGGCCAAAGCTTGAAAGACTTCCTAAAATCAGATAAAATGGACTGGATCTTTTCTTCTTGTGGGAATTAAGGTTTTTTTGTATGCTTTTTTTAAAAAGAGTCTAAATTCAATGAGATTTTTTGGGAATTGAGCTAATTAATGAAAAAAAATCAGGATTTGGCACTTCTGTAGGAATGTCACAGACTTAATGGGATTATTGACCAGGGAAAGAGTTTGCAGGACCTCACCATAGTCTGGTTATGCAAGGGAATTAGTTTAAGGTGTCTCTGAAATGAAACCACTGTAATGATTTCTGAGATCTGCCACTTGTTCAGGTCAGGTGCCATTATTTTTCCTGCAGCAGTATTTTAGCAGCATCACTTGTAGTATTTTCTGTTTAAGTCAGAATACCACCAATTCCCAAAAGAATCACATTTTCAGTTTCCCTTAACATCTAGTAGTGATACAGTTGAGGTTTGGGGTGGGTTTTTTTTAATTATTTATTTCTATAACAGTCAGTCACTCTGGTAAGGGAAAGGAGCAGTTAGAGAAAGGTTTCAGTGAGGAGCATCGGGAAGGGCAGTAGTGGAAAATTTGCCAGTAAATGGGTAGCAACTTACTGTGGTGATGGACTTTTTCCTGCACTCTCTCACAGAGGCTGGTTACCTTTTTAATATAATAAAGGATGAAATAGTTAAATACATCACAGTTTTGCCAATAATAGGTGTTGGTGTATCAGTCTAACTGGCAGTCAGACTGCCCAGGTTATTGATTTTACTGTCTAATGGCTGAAAGAGATGTTATCTTGATTAATTAGAAGTCAAAACCAAATGCATCTTGCTTCTGTTAGATCTCCTGGCATTTGTTTTCTTTTTTTTTCTCCCTTGCCAGTGTTGTTGTACATGTACCTTTAAAATGTTTTAAACTAAAAAGCTATCAAGGTCAGCAGTATACAAGCCCTAGCAACTTTATTTCAGCTGTCAAGGAGTCCTTAAAGCATGCACTGCTTTTGGTGCTGGAAGGTACCCTTTTAAAGCATAAGGATATTCATTTAACCTCAACAAATTAAAATCCAGTAGGCTATTATTCTTAGTGCTCTTGAAGTAACTTATCACCTCATTATGTTATTGGGCAGAAATGCTGACATGCTGAGTATTACTTTATATATTTACTGATGGTTTTACAGGAAAACATATTTTTCTCTTTTGGAGTATTTAGCGTTCTGCAAACATGTTTAGTGCTTAATGTGAATAAGTGTTATAAAGACCACTGCAACAGTGGAACATAAAAAAGTAGGCAATTTTCTATCAGCTACTCTGAATTATGACCAGTAAGATGATAGAAAAAATGATAAATGGTAGGGAAAAAAAAAGTCTAGGGTTAGTCAGCAATAACAAAACGTGCAGAGTTATAATATATTGTATTAATAATCACTTCCTGGTGGCTTACATGCTCTCAGAATGCCAAGTACTAAGGAAAAAATGAATCTTGCTGCATTTATAAACAATTTACATCTCACAGAGTAAGATTCAAGAAAAATTCAAGCAAACAAGTAGTTGTTTGATTTAACTTGTTTTGTGTTTTTTACGATCACATCTGACCTAAAATTACCTTAAAAAGTATGCAAAAATAGAATATCTTGCACATTTCTGAGTTAAAGGGAAACTGCCATGTTTACTTATCAAAACTTTACCAGAGATTCTGGTGTCACAATTGGTCTGATCCTGAAAATTGTACAAAAATCACAAAATCATAAAATGGTTTGGGTTAGAAGGGACTTTAAAGAACACTCAGTTCCACTGTCAGTGTCACTGACAAAGGTATTAAACAGCACAAATCCCAATACCCCTAAGGAATGCCACACATCGTTGGTCTCCACTTCAACGTGGAGCTGTTGACCACAACTTTTTGATTGTGACCATCCAACCAATTCCTTATTCACCAAGTGGTCCATCCATCAAATCCATGTCTCTCCAAACATGGATGTTGAGCAGGATAGTGCCAAGTGTTTTGCACAAATCAAGGTAGATGATGTCTGTTGCTCTTCCTTTATCCACCAATGCTGCAACCCCACTGCAGAAGACCATCAACATTGTCAGGCACAATCTGTCCTTTGTGACGCCCTGTGGGCTGTCACCAGTCACATCCCTGTTTCCTGTGTGCCTCAGCACCAGTTTCCAGGAGGATCTGCTCCACGATCTGGCCAGGCAAGGCTGACTAGCCCATAGTTCCATGGGTCTTGTTTTCTCAAAATACCAGGGACACATTTAATATCTATTTAAAATGCTGTGAATCCCATGAATGCAGTAGCTTTCTGTTCAAAAGTGTGTAATGTGTTATAGAAAACCACAGAGCGCTGACTCAAATATTGCTGCATCATCTACTGAGCAGATGGCTTAAATATCTGCCTTTCTTCTTACTTGCTCCGTAACATTTTAGCATACAGTTAATCTGTTTATCAGGTCTCAATTCTCTCCTTTAGGTTTTGTTGTCATTAAAGTGTCTAAAGAAAGATGACCTACAGCACTACACAATTTATAGGTGTGGAGTGGTTTAAGTAACCAATTTGTAAAGCTTCAGACTCAATTTATCTGCTGCTTTTCCCATGGAATTTACCTAGAAAAAGTGTAAAATGCACAAGACTCTTAAGTACAACCCCCACCTTGCTTGTCTACTTGGTGTTCACAAAGAAAAAACCCTACCAGGAGCCTGTTCAGTCCAAGCAATAGACTGCAGGTGTTTTCTGAAGTAAGGACATAAAGGGAAAGAATGTAAATCAAGGCAGCCCTGTGGTCATTTTAATTGGCATTCTTACCATTTTTCCAGGTCTGTGCAACTTCCTACTGTGCTGTTGCATGAAATGAGAAGTTACCACAGCAATTGCAATGTCCTTGGCCATTTTTGACTATAGGCCTGCTGAAATATAGACCTCAGTTTTATTTACTTGAAATTCATAGTACAATTTCAGTAAATTAGTGCTGCTGATAGCTGTCAGATTGAGTGCATTGGATGGCAGGTTTAGGTAGTGGGAAGATTAGCTATCTTAGGGTTTCATCTAGGCAGAGGTATAATTCAGTATGTGGGTTTTATTTGG
>VZRQ01001173.1:1884552-2128001 GCA_013397975.1 Machaerirhynchus nigripectus
ATGTGTGGGTTTTTTTGGGGGCCCCCCGGGGGGGGGGGGGGTCTGTTAGTGCGAAAAAGCTGGACTGAGTTCACTCTGTATCATCTGTACATAGTGTATACATGGTACATATATGGTTGTTTCCATTCAGAAGAGTTACTGGCTTCTTGCCCTCTTACCAGCCAACACATCCATTTTGAATTCTTCAACAAAGAGCTGAACCAGGGGGCAAATCAATAGATACTGAAGAGTGCATGCCAAGGCTGGTATTGTGATCATCCTAATTTTTACTACTCTGGCCTCTCTGCAACCAGGACCCAAATGTGGTAAAAATTGTCACACTGTAGGTGTTCTAGGGTCTAATCTTGCGGAAAAAACCAAGCAAACTAACCCAGAGATGCTTAAATGCCCTATGGTTGCAAAGAAAATATTGAAAAAAATATAATACGTATTTATATTTATAAAATATTGAAAAATGGAAAAGAGGAACTGACTTTGGGTTATGTGGTGCAGAAGAGTTTCAACCAGCTCACATTATGCCCCAATGGCACCAGGTCCCTGAACAGGTCAGCATCCAGGGCACCTGGATGCTTTAACATGATCCTGTGCTCTGATGGAGGTGACAGTGTGGTGTTGAACCAAGTCCATTCTTTTCCTCTGGCATTTCCCCTCATTTCCAGGATGTCTTTCTCCTCACAGCAGTACTCCTTATTTCCTTGTTCCAAAGGAACTTTTTTGCTGGGCAATGTCACCCTTCATTTGTGGAATACAGGGAAATAAAAGCTGTAAATTATTGATTCTGGAGGTTTACATGAGGGAAATACAAAGTCCTTCTTCTGAGCCTTGGAATGGCTGTCAGAGCCCTGCTGCTAAGAAGGGCCCAGCTAATGGAGTCAGGTTTGCTCCATCTGCCTCGGCTTTGAGTGACAGCTATGGCCCAGTGCACATCCACTGGAAACTAGCATCAGGGAATGACATACAGTTTGATAACATAAGATGCTTAGGTTTTTTGGCTCAAGTGAGATGTTCAGAGCTAATAGCCCTGTGAGCAGAGTTTCAGCTGTGATCTGTACCTTGAGATATTGGTTGTGTCTGGCTCAGGAAAAAGGGGAAAGAATGAAAGCTTATTTCTAGAAAGGTTTCCAATGAGCAGCATTTGTCATTGAAGGGGAAGATGGGTATAATTAGCTTGTCAGTCTAGTTTGGGCTGAGCTGGCTTTCTGTGGTAAGAAAGATGGACTAACTGCCAGAAGAGCTGACAGGCAGTCGATAATGCAGCAATTAATGTCATAAATAATTCTGGAACCAATTATATCAAAATGGACTCCAAGCTTTAAAAAGGAACAGAATTCCCTTATTCTTCCTGCTAACAGCAAGAAGCAGCTTTCATTTTTCTCTATAATTACTTTTCATTGTATATAGCAATAAAGTAGAGCTTTTCTGTCCATATTTAAAACTTGTCTTTCTTGCCTTCCCCCGCCTCCTAAACACTTTTTACCCCATAGGACAAGGTTGTTACAGCAGATCTGCACTGAGGTGAATGTATAATCTTTTCACATGGCTGTTACATGATAATTTCTGCTGCACCTAAATGACTAAGAGCCAAGTTTTCTCAAATGTCATGGGCAATGACAGCAGAAAGTACCAAACAATGGCATTTGGAAATAAAGACATTTGTGAAATAAATTGATTTGTCTTATTATTTTAAAGGTTGCTCTGACTTGCTTACACTGAACTTATTGATTTTTTTTCTCCCCTCTCTCTGTACAGTTACAGCTGTGGAATCTGAGCCAAGCTATTCCCTTTATGCTGCAAACACAATTCAGAACAGCCCTGCGAGTTAATGGGCATTCCCTTACAAAAGACACCAAGTTACAAACACTCTCTAGAGTGATATTCTCCTTAGCTGTTTCTCCATGTGCTGTAATACAGATGTGGATAGCACAAAGCCTGTACTGGCAAAACCCCCACAGTACTGCTTTTGCTAATGGTCTTTCTGTAGTCTCGTCCTCTCTTTAAAAAAAAAAAAAAATGGACTGTAGAAGTAGTAAATTACTGTACCATTCATTCACAGCTTTGTTCAGCGCCTGACAAATGTTTCCAACTTTTCAACTATGGTGGCATTTACTCCTGGGAGGTTGGGGAAAACAGTTCATGAAGTTCCCACTGTTTTAAAACCAGAAACATCTGTTGGTGTCACATGCAGTTTGTTGGCTGGGTCCAGGAATAAAGAAATCCTGCAGCTGATCAGCTCTCTCCTTAGCAGTAGGTGTCAGTATGGTGAGTGGTAATTACAACAGAGAGTTTTAGAGGACACACGATAATTAGGACAGCTAACAAAAACATAAACACTGACATTTACCATACTTAAAACCAGAAATGTTGTCTGCTGTGTCTGTACATTGTTTCAGACCATGACAATAGAGCCATAATTAGTTCAATCAAGCTTTTAAGGAACAAAGACTTTCAGAGTTTGGATATACAGCTCAGCGTTTTAGTGGGAAGAATGGCAGAAAGGGGGGGAGTGATCTGTGGTGTGCAAAGCCCAAGCGTGCAGCAGTGGGAAGCTGGGAGAGCTGGGTTCCCTTCCAAGCCCTGCTGCAGGGATGGTGCTGAGTGACTGCCAGGGAATCATCATGTCTGTCATCACAGCCCGCCAGGCCAGAGGGACAGAGAACACTTACCCTGAAAAGGTGGTGTCCATATTAACGCATTTTTAAGGTCTTTTTAAGCACTTGGAGATTGTCTGTAAGGAAGGGTGATGGAAATTCAGTACTACTGAGGGAAGAGGCCATCTGTTTCACATCTCATTAAGAACTATATCCTGCTTCTGCTGTGCGGCCCAGCAAGGCCTGAAAACAAGGAGCTATGTTTAAACAATACTTCCTCAGTTAAACTACAGTGTATATAAATTGAACTCAGTTTTGCTCCAAATGACCCACTTTTTCTGCTCACAGAAGTTCTTCAAAAGGTAAGATTTTGTCAGAATCTTTGCAGGTCAACTCTGTAGCCATTCAGCAGTCTTGCTGTCATCATTTTCTCTTCTACGCTTCTGCATTTCTAGTGAAAGTACTTCACTGCCCTCATGCCTCAGATGATTCTGTGCACTTTTTCTCTTCAATAGAAAGGAAGTGTCAATGTTTTCCTTGTATTCATAAGAATGATTTCAAGCCTAAAGGTAAAATCAGTTTGATTTAGTTTGGAAAGAGTGCTCTGGCAATCATTATTTGGTCTGCAGAAGTCTTACTGACCTCCATTCTGGGGAAATTCAGTTCCCTGCATAAATGGGCTATATAAACAAGAAAAGATATTTAACATGAAATGTCAAATTACATGAGCTTAATTTACTCACTGTCATCTACAATGCCACCACAATAATTTAGGTTTTCTATTCCAACTGCCAATATAAGTGAGCAACCACTATGCTTGAAACAAGTAACAGATTTTCAATTCATGAAGGAGAGTTGTCAAGAAGCAATTAATATTACCTGATTTGTTGTATCATCACTTGTACTTCTAACAAAAACACAGGAGTAGTTTTACTGTATTCCTAAGTGGCTTTAAATAATCAGTTTTATTAGGTATATTTTAATGATTACTAAAGAAAGAAATGAAAATTCTATGAGCTTTTTTTAGTTCTGAAAGGCAAATGCAGCGTAAACTAATGGCACTACTTACTTAGATATTGTTGCTTCTTTATCCTCTAAATACCTGAAAATAGCTTTCTGTAGAGGTGAAGTGCAGAATCCAATGACTTTAGCACCTTGGTTTGGCTCATGATGGGAGATATTATCTAATTTTATCCTCTGTGTGTTAGAGTATTATGTGTTTTCATCTGTTGCTTGAAGTTGCACATTAAAATTCCAAGCTCTTATGGCTATTTACTACTGAAACCATTGAAAATGTACATACTCATTACAGCTTAGCAAATTTGGGCTGATTATATACAGTAATGACCAAGTTTTCATCATGAACTAGTGTAAGCATCCTTTTGGATTAAGATTGGGGTATTTAAAAGTACAGTGTTCTAAATCTGAATTACAAACACAGCAGTGGTCTTAGCGGAGTAATGCAATGCAGAGAAACAGGAAGGTGGGGAAGAGTCAAGAGCTTAGCTTCAGTAGGTAGATGAAAGACTTTCACAGACATCAGTATAATTGATGAATTTTTTTGTTACGTTTTTTCATTACTGGCTGACTGATTTACATAAGCACATAAATTTTTAAACATACTCCTCCTCTTTCCTTCAGGTCTAATAAGCTACCATTCATGTTAGAGTTGGGTTTCCTCTGCCTTTCACCTAACACTCTCTTTTGCTGTATCACTCTTTCTGTTTCTTAGATCTAGCTTGTCAGTAGGGCCCAGCATGTCCAAACAACGACAGAGTTTTTTCTGAAGCTCAGTTCTCTATCATGAGTTAATAAGGAAGCCAGGCTGATGGTGGGCAGAGGCGGGAAGGGAAGGGTTGGTGGGGACAATAGATGAAAAAAAAGCCTTATTAGTTCAACATATCTAGATCTTTGACTGTACATATCACGGACATTGAGGGTTTGAAAACCTGGCCTTCATTAGGTAGTTAGCTTGGAACTGCGGAACTAATATTATTCTCTTTGGAGCATGAGCTTTGAGGGCAGTGACTTTTCATGTGAGTTCACACAGCATTGTTTCTGAAGGGATTTTTCTGAATGGCTTTAATAGAAACAGTAAATAATACGGCATGAGTGCACAGGATATGAGTTTCTCCCTAGCATTTCTGTTATTGAGAGGAGTGGTTTGTCTTCTGTGGTGTCTGCATCAGCCAGACTAACATTCATTTAGTTTTAAAGCATCTATCATACTTTACGGCTTTGGTAGATAGGTGTGCTTAAAAATGTTTTGGTTCTTGGTACATATTTACATTTCTCTGTCTTTCTAGATCAGTTCTGAAAATTGCAGGAAACTGACCAAGGGAAAGAGAGAACAGAAGAAAAGGTTGATTGAGAGCATGTTAGTTACTTGTAATAGCAAGACCTAATAGGTGCCATAATGTGAGCAGGTTAATGAACCTTTCTTTGGCTGAAAAGAGGAGGTAATCTTGCTGAAGAAAAAGAAAGATGAATTTGAGGCATGTCAGTGTAGTGCTGTCTCCTGCAGCACTTTGGGACTATTGTCTACCAAAGTACCAGACTTTGTAGCAGCCAAGTTATGAGGTCTAACTGTAACTCTTCTGTTGATGCTGATGGTGTAGGCTCCATGGAGAGCTAGAGGATCTGTATAACTATATGCTGATTTAATTTAATATTATTTCACACAATTCTCGACTAAAGATGTGCATCTTAGATAGTGTTACCATGAGGTTATGTATTCTCAACAAAATTCTGCCCTCGGACGTAGTATTAGGTTTGTAACAGCCTTGATTTTCTTGGTTGTTGAAGTAAAGCTTCAAATTGAACCAGTGCTGTGCCCCTCCACAAGATTGCTTCTAATGTTGCTGCAGAAGTCATACATTTTTATTGTTTTGTTTTAAAAGACGAGCAACTCATCAACCACTATTTGAATTCTTGGAATCAGCAGTCCTACATTTCTCTGTTTGAGAAACAACATCAGCTTGGATGAAAGATGAAAAAGATGTGGTCTTGGAGAAATTTTAAGCCTGCTTATGGAAGAGGAATCTGTTATTCCTAGGTAAGAAAGAAGTGTAAGAAAAGAATTGGGGCACCCTGAGAACATGATGGTGTTCTCATTGAGTTCTTTCTTCTTCAGAATGGAGGGTAAAAGAGTGTTAAGTTACTACCCAGAGTGTTTAAACATTTTCCTTTCAGGGACTTTTGTAGGATTAATGCAGATATCAAGTGCAAAAATTAAATTTCACCCATATTTTCTCTAGAGGTGCCTTTTTTCCTTGGCAGACCCCACATGAGTTTAATTGTTTCTGACTGAACAGCAGGATTAAGTTTTCTCTTCTTCTGCTGATGGGGTTCAGTTTCCTTCCTTTGGTTAATGTATCAAACACCAATCCACCTCTTTCTCCTTCTACCCTTCCCAGTGACTGACTGTGTTGAAATATGTAAGACAATAAGAGAATACACTGTATAATCAAGAATAAAAAATATTATCATGTGCCACAGTAAATCATAGCCAAACAACACAGTTATAATAGAAATACCTTTCCTATGTCTGATCCACTAACACTTACTTAGTCAGATAACAAATAACTTGTTCTTGGAGAGAGTGCCCTGGGTTTGATTTATCTCTGAGTGTAAGTAAATATGAAAAGGCTGCCAAATCTGCCTATATAAATCTCAGCTATCTCAAAATGTCATGTATGGGGGAAGTGAAAAATTAAGAAGGTGTTTCTGTCTTAATAGGGTATGGAGGCAAAAGGTTCTGCTTTTAATTCTTCTTAGGGATGATGTTTCTCTGGTTGATACCTGGGAAGAATTAAAGAGAAGCTGGAAAAAAAGTATGTACATGTATTGTGCCAAATAACTGCTCTTATTTTTGCTGATGTAAATCTGGAGTAGATCCACTAAAGAGTCTGGAATTAGTCTGGCTTTGTCCCAGTGTAGCTGACAGCAAACTGAGAGCCTTTCAAATTAATAATATTAAATCTCAGCGATGTTAGGATTTTTCATTTTGGCTATAGTGGCCATTGTTTGTTTGAACAAATAGAACAAAAAGAAATCATCTGAAGATACTTATATACTGCTGCAAAAGTGAGAATAGAAAGAAGACTGGGCTAACGTGAAAATCAAGGCTAAGAAAATAGTTTCTGTAACCATTGTTTGCATATGTTTATTCTTGTCTGAAAACACCACACCAAACTAACGGGTCCATTTACACAGGAAAGAAAGAGGTGGCATGCAGGTCTGGATTATTAACCCAAGTATTAAGTAGTATAATCCAGGCACAAATCCTGCCAATTTGTGAATTTTCATCCACGGGCTTTATATTTTTCTTACTTAATCCCATGGACACTGGAGTTACTCCTGACTAATATCAGGGTGGTTAATGGCAGAATCAGGCCCTCTGCATCCTGTGTGGGTTTGTGAACCAGATGCTCCGTGTGACAAAATGTGTCAGTTAGCCTGAAGTACTTGTTGAGCCTCAGTCCATCTGGGATTCAAAGGTAGTTTGTTACCTCCAAGGTGGGGGGTTTTAGTTGAATGTGTCATCCTACTCAAATTCATTAGATGAAAAGCGAGTATCATCTTACATTACATAAGTTCAGCTGGAATGTATACAATGTCAGTAGTATGGTAGAAAAAAACATGTGTTGAATACATCTAGTGTGTCTTGGGGCTCTGAAGGTCACTCCACTAAAGTAATATATAGTGCTGGTGCTAGTGGCTCAAGGTCAAGTCAGCTTGCTTTTCATAATGCATAAACCTCAAGCTCGCTCAGACACCAATCATCTGACCTAAACCTTGGAACAAATATTTTACTAAGTAAATCAGTGAGCATGCTGGCATTTCTATTAACCTTCAATGCACTGGTGACAGAAAATGAATAATGATAAATAATAACTCAAGTCTGTAAATCATGCTTAGCATCAGAAGAAAAAAAAATAAATAAAAGGTCTGGTGTACTACCATCTGCTAGGCTGGCTGAGCCTGCAGGGAGAAACCCACAACAAAGGGAAATGTGCTTTCTCCCTCCCACAGCAGTTCCCTGGGTTTGAAATTAGGGGATGGGATGGAGTGGGCTTTGCAGAGGCTGGTGAAGGAAACACTTGAAAGTGAAAAGCTGAATGTACACAAACTGCAGGGAGCCTGAGTAAGAAGAGCTCAGTTACTCGAGGTGGTAGGGTTGTTCGGCAAGCCTTGAAGTGGATGAACTCTCTTCTTGTCCTCTTCTCCCGCTGACTGACCATCGGCAGCTCTCTGGTGGTAGGCAGAAGGTAACAGACTTCCAGCAACTCACCAATGCTGAGGACCTGCTTGTTGTATTTCCCCAGTACTCCTTCATTTCATTTCCTTCTCTTTTCCTTTCAGTTTTGCTAGTGGTTAGGGACACCACAGCCACACAATGGCCTTAAGGAAATAAGCTCATAGATTAGGAAGAAAAGACACATTGAGCTCCTTCTCCCACCCTGTGATACTTTCACACATTTCAGCTTCATTCAGAAGTGCTCTGGTTCTCATATCCTTTAGATTTTTGGAAGGTTTAATTTTAGACAATTACCATTAATTTGTTACTGAGTTTGTTGCAAGGAAGGTTTTTCCTAGTCATGTTGTTTAAAACATTTGCATTTCACAAGGTTGTTCACAATCTATTTCTTTTCCCCTTCTGAAATCTTCTTGATAAAAAAAATAAGTGCTGATGAATCAGAGGATTGAAGTACATGTTGCATTGAGTTCACCTCTCTAGCTGGGAATGCGTTTGTAATGGATTGTCGGGTTGGGGACCCTGGACACATGTGGCCCTGCTACAAGAAGGAAAGGCAGCATGCACCACATAAGGTTGCTGCTTACCAAAATCACAGTGGATTCTCATTGAGAAGCCTTGTCCTTTCACAAAAGGGTGTGCTGGGACACTGGAATAGGAAGAAATATAGGGAGTAGAGGCACAGCCTGATGTTTACTTTCTGTGGGATCACAGCAGGAGGTGTGCTCAGCACCTGTTACAGAGTGATAGGAAGAATATAAAACACAGTCGTGGCTAAGTTTGTAGTGGAATCACCAAAAAATGACCCAAACAAATCTAACCCAGATATGTGAGGAAGGATGAAGTGAGAGGATAAAGAGAGTTTGGGGCTTGAGTTCATACCTGTAATTAATTTTTTGTCAGAAATGGGTGTGAAGCTGAGTTTGAACTTCTCAAAGGGTAAAAGCGGGGTTGTTTCAGTCTCAAAAGCAGGCAAGGGCCAGTCATGATGTTAAGATTCATATCCAAGCTCAGATTTGCGACAGACCTTGGTCAGAAAAATACTAGCTGCCTGAATCTTTTAGTGTTCTTTTTGACCATTTCTCTCTTTTGAGCAAAATAAAAATAAAAGTATTGCTCACCAGATGAACTCATGTTACGTCTAATGATTTTGCTTAAATTATATTCCCAACTGGATTACACTAAAGTGATAACAATTTACAGTGCAGTAACCATCTGACATCATAAAAAAAGCCTCAGTCAGGGTACCTTAACCCTTACTTGAGTCTCAGGACTGGTAACCTATGGAATAGAAGGGAAAGTATGAAAATCCCAGTGTTTCTGTCCTTGCTAAAGTACCATTTATTTAAAGCAAATTTGGAAAGGGCCCTTAACATAAGAAAATTAGGTGAAAAAGATTTCTATAAATGACCCTGCTCATGCCAAAATTCATGCAAGTAGAATGAGTAATAGTAAATTTCTAAACTTTGGCATCTTTGTTTAATTAAGGGTCTGTTTTGTGAAAAATGTCAGAACCTCAGAAAAAGACATGATCATATTATTCCACTAAAATGGCTGTGGGGACACCACTTCCAAGAGAAAATGTATTATCCTGAGAAATTATGTAGAGGTAGCTGCTGCATTAATATACATGCGTTTCACAGATAACTTTAGGAAAAATTAGCCTTATCCCAAAGGGACCATCACTAAGCATAATTTATTCTGTCCTTTGCTATATCCTGACTTGCCCTTGAGAAGACATTTCCCATTGAGCAAAAGTGAGTTTAGCTCATATATGTTAGGTGTCTGGTGTTGACTATTCCCAGTAAAAGTCAAAAAATTAATTTAAAAGTCCTAATATTGATTGGTAATCTGAACTTTAGCATCTTTATGCTTATATCTTTCTGAACAGTATAAAAATAACTTAAGCAAAACTGAATAAGTGCTAAAAAAGGGTAAGAAAGCGGGTTGTGATAAAGAATGTATAGTACTTTAATTTCACTTAATTTAGCTTAATTAATTTAATAATTTAGCTGAAGCTGTTCACTAGTTTGGTGACTTTTAAATTTAATTTATTTTGTGCCAAATAGGAGTTGTGGCTGAAAATAATAACTCAATAAATATGCCATTACAATAAGAAGATTTATATTTGTCTTAATACTAATATTTAAAAGGCTCAGAGATTTTTTGCCTATTGGTTAATTTGATGTGATGAAAAGAAATTAATAGAAATCATCTGTTTTTTACAACTTAAGAAACTAAAATACAAAGAGTTCAAGTGGTCTTCCCAAGGTTTCACAGCAAATCCATACCAGAACCACAAAGTATTCTTTATATTAGCTGCAAACTATAATGAAAAAAATGAAGATACAGTTAAAGGGGACTCCCAGTTTTCTTATCTGGGAAGTACATAACCTGATGTCTGTGGTGCATTTTTCTTCCTGACCCAGTTGTTGTTAGTCTTATGCACTTACACACATCCCTCAATGAAAAAAAACCCTCCACATACATCCAAGTTGAAATAAACATGTCCAAATGAGCACTCTGACCTTCTTTTTAAACTTCTGAGGGAATTGCCCCATACAAGCTATAGGCAGAGAAGGAAAGAAAAATCCTTAGTAGTTAGTATTTAGTGACTGCTTTATAATGACACTCTATCAATTTAAAAGTGATTGTCTTTAGTTAAAATCTGGTATGTATTTTTAGCCATTCATATTTCTGTTGAAAGGAAGGACAGTAGAGTTTGGGGCACGGTGATTACTCAGCCACCTTTATCAAAAGCTGTAAAATACACTTTAACTGTAAGCATACACATAGCAGGGCTGGGGTCAGAGGCCAGAGCACATGTGGGGAAGATTGTGTGCACAGAAATGACACCACATAAGTACTTGGTAGTGGTAGTGGACCTATCCAAACTCATGTGCTCCTCTTCACATAATTGGGAATGTAACTTCACAACTGAGCATTGGTAATGGGAGAAACAAATACTGGTGCTTTAAATCTGGCCATCCATTTTTCTAGTAAATTTTGTCTTCTGTGTTTACATGTGGATAATAAGAAAGTTCTAATTAGAGGGCACAGCACCTTTTATCTTTTCATTAAAATCATGGTATGTACGGAAAACCTGCAAAATAGCTAACTATTTTCATCTCTGTTAGCAGACCTGTGTGCCACTTCTGCTGAGTTCATAGAACGACTCCAAACATTTTGCCCTAAATACATTTTAAATTGGGGGAGGAGTTAAAGGAAGTTTTCAGAAAGAATTAAACTCCTAATTATAAGGGTCCAGCAGATGTTTTTCATCAAGTTCCACCTTTCCAAAAAGTTATTTTCTGAAAATAATGTATATGTTAAGATGGTGCTATGCAAAGAAGCTTATTTTTCTTTTCCCACACATTGCCCCCTCTCTCCAAATTTGGTTTTATAACTACAGCCACAATTATTTTTTTAACATGGATCTTCAAACCCCCATTATAAGTTTCTTTGTGTATCAAACTGTTCAAAATACAATATACTTACAAGGAAGACAAATTCATTTCATAACTGAGACACGTTACAGCTGGTTGGGAGCATATTTACCTGATGATTTAGATATTGACAAAAAGCCTCACTTGGTATGTGATATCTGTGTGTGTCTTCTAAAAAAACTCAGTAGCGCTGATGTTTGGATAATAGGTGTTGTTCATGGTATCTGCCTCTGCACCTCAAAAAATGGATTTTTCCAAATAGGAGAATGTTGGAGGATATAAGGACAGAAATAAAAGTGTCTTCTGAGGTTGTGTCTACCTAGCTAACAGGCTTGAAAATTCCCATATTATAAAAATATACATTAAAAAAATATACATTTTATCTTCTAGAATGGTTATACACTCTCTGAACTCTCAAAATAATATATCAAATACCCAAGACTCAACAAGCCCTGATCTACGTGAATACTAGCTGGAATTTTCTAAAAGTACTTTCATTAAAATTAAACAGTGACTTCTTCTTTTACATTGATGGGTCTATGACTAAAGGCTCTGAAATTCATGTCACAAATAAATGAATGGCCCTTCAACTATTTCACATGTACTTACAGACAGGCAAATGTGATGTATTGCATCCACAGACATCTCAATGAACATAATCATGATATCACAATATATCATGTTACACTTGTATATGTTCGGGTCACATAATTTACCATCAGCAGTGTGAGGTTTAACAGGGTTGAATTATATGGATGCTGCATAGAACACTTTGGATGCATTATGCTGATGCTTTGGACTTTAAAATGTTAATATTGCAAATGAAAGGTATACTTTGTGTATCATAAATCTGAGTGTCTATTCTTCCTGTGTACTCAATAAATACACTTCTCATCAACTTTTAATTATGCTGTTTGCATTATTCTGTCCTGAAGAGGATAACACTCTGTAAATCATCCACTTCTAATGTACACCGCAGCATAAGTTTAGTTAATTAAACCATATATTTTATTAGTACTTGCACTTCCATCTTGTAAAACTGCTGGGAAAAAAAATAGAGAGAGGTTTTTATTTATTACAGCTGAGTTTAAGATGGCATTACAAAAGTTTAGCAGGGTTAGATGTGCATATTGCTGTTGCCTGTAGCTTACTCACCAATACCCAGTCTCAAAAGCTTACTGTCTACCTATTGCTATGAAAATGGGCAACTTCTTGAACATGCTGATGTTTGTTGATGTTCCCACAGAACCATTTCAGTGTGTTTAATGGCTGGCGTAATCAGAACTGAACCAAGTATATGCTTGTCCCTTTGTAGGATTGGTTATGTTAGGTCACCAAAGAGACTTCCCTTGTAATGAAATTCATGGTAAATGGAATTAGGAGATCCTTTTTATTCTTCTTACCTTCAAGTTTACATTTTTTTATTGGACCCAGTTTTTCAAAACACAGCTTTGAGCTGCAGAGCCATTTTATGGTTCCGTGTAGGTAGAGATTCATCCCAGGGGATGCCATGACACATGAAAAACATTAATAAGGTACCACGTGACAAATAGCATGAGAAGTGTAAACACTTGCCATAGCATCTATAACTCTCTGGGGGTTAAAGCCATCTTTGGGTAGAGTCCGTAGTATTTTCTGTTCGGATTAAATAAATTAAAAAAGAACTTAATTTGAACTTCAAGATACAAGTGCCCAGAGAAAGAATTTGCTTTGGGTCTATTTCTGATTGACATAAAGACACTATCATACTGACAAAGATGATTCTGAACTGAATTCCTTGAATGACTCAGTCTTTAACACCCCATCTTGAATGCCCAAATACAATTTTTTCAGAGAGGTTCTACCTGCAGAATGGTTTGAAATTAAATATGTATTCAGGATTCTCATCATTAAAGTCAAATAATTAGTTCTACCTACAGAGTCTAGAGCTATATACTGTGCTCAGTCAGAAGTGCAACACTGCTGAGTAAGAGGGAGTGTTACATTCTACTCCATAGATGTTCTTTTCCAGATTTCAGTAGAGTATTAAGAAAAAAGTCTCAATTAAATGGCAACCTCTTAACATTAAATTACAATAGTTTTAATTGGAAGAAAAAATTAATAAAATGTAAAAATACCTCTCAGAGAACAGCAAACCCGAGAGCATACTGTTTAATAAAGTTGTTATTGTGGTCTAGAAATCAAATTATTAGGATTGAGCTTAAGGACTATTTTCCACACTCTATGTTTGAGGCTGTCCTTTGACATGATTTCGGGATCATTGATTACATACAAAATGGGAGGTAGAAGTTAAAAAGTAATCCTTTTCTTAAAAGTAAGAAGGAAAGGACTGAGCAATTTTTAGACTGGGGTAATGAGGACTAAGGGATCAAGTGTGAGTAATTAATTAAAACGTTCATTTTGAGTGCTCTTGCCCTGCAGATTAAGGGAGTAGAGATGTTTCTGTTGTATAAATATAAAACCACAGTCTCATTAATAGAGTCCTCTTACATTTAGCAGAAATAACTAGGTCTTGACTCACACATGATGTAATTAATGCTCCTAATTTATTTGCATTTGAATTTGACAAGGACTTTGGTATTAAAATTTCCATCTATGTTTCTTGACTACTGTCTGTATTGTCATGTAGGATGGTTTCAATTAAGAATTAAACCAAGTGAAAGAGGCTCCTTTTCCATTTGTAATTTTACAGAACCTTGTCCTAAAAAAAAAAAAAAGGCAGCATCTGCAAAAGAAGTGAGACTTGAGGAGGCTTATTCCTTGATATTACTTCATAGTTGATACTGTCTTTTTAGGTCAGCCTTTTCTTTATTTTTTCTCTATGTTTGACTTTCATATATATTAAAAGAGGCTAGATATTAGTCTAAGGTATACTGTGACCTTTTTTTCTCTTTTGACACAACTGCCTCAACACCCTTTGTTATATGGTAAGTCATGGCCTGCCCCACTGGTTAAAACACAGAGACATTAGCAGGGTTCTTCCACGCTTGTCTGAAGTTCTGCACAAAAATGCGTATTTTTACTTCATACGGTGTCATGGACACACAAGGACACAAAAAGAAAGGGAAAACTATAGCTGTTAGCCAGCAAAAGCACTTAGAGAACTGCTGAGTTTTAGGGTAGCTTTTAAATGCATATAAGGAACTGCAACTCCCTAGGAATATGGGCAGGATTGGTTCAGTCTAAAACAGTATGGGAAGGACTTTTTGTTAAGAACAAAAAAAGCTTCTTTCTCTCTTTGCTACTGCTGAGGCAGTTAAGAACCCTGTATTTTTTATGCCCCTCAGGGCAACTGTGTTTTATTGATAGAATGGATTCTTCTCTGACCCCAGCACCCCCTGTGCCATGGCCAGCATCAGCCTGGCCTGCAGCTCTGAATCAGCATGCCTGGCTTTAAACCCAAACAGCAGTGCTGCAACTTGCTGCAGACTGTGACATTTACTCACATTATTATCACCAGCCAGAGAGGGGCACGGGAGGGAGGATCTGCTCTTTCTCTGGCTCTGTGCACCATGCCCCAGAGGCAGCCACTGCCTCTGTAATGGATGCCAGCTGGCCAGGGCTGAGTGGGGAAGTTCTCCAGTCCCAGAGCAACTCCAGCTTTGGTTCTGTGTGTAGGGCTGGTATGATGGGGCCGGTGATCCCCAAGCATAGGTTGCAGGCTGAAGTAAGCTGATATTTGGAGACAAACCTCTGCAGAACAGCCCCATTTCCTCTCTCTCATCAATATTTACTAGTTCTGTTCCATCTTCAGAGGTCTTTCCAACATGTTTTAAATATATTTTCCTTCTACAGACTGCAATTATTTGAAATGCTTCAAGAAAAGTGATTTCTTTCATAAAGTGACTGGGATGACTTGAAATGCCAGAGTTTTGTTCAGAGTGATGACAGCCAACAAGGTCTGCTGGGACTGTGCTCGGGCCATGGAGAGGGCTCAGCAAGCCCTGCAATCACCGCCTGCAGGGAGCACCAGGCTTTGTTCTGAACACAAAGGCTCAGGGTTACCACTTAAACACTGAGATTTTTCTCTGCCGTTCCTACACATGCATATGAGCACTTTCATTATTTGTATCAGCAGAACTGGGACTGGGGGCGCCAGGGAAAGTGTGACTGAGGAGTTAAATCCTAAAGGGGATTGCAGGGCCTCAGCTGGAAAATCTCCACAAGCTTGGAGCAATCAAATGCAGCTGAGGCCAATTTAACACAAAACAAAACAACATCAACAAAAATCTATCTGTTCTCCTGGCAGGGGGATTTGCAGAGCTGTTGCTGAACAATAGGTCTCAGGGTATAAAAGACTTGCTCGGAAGTTACCCCCTTTTAAGCATGTTAAGGTATGTGGTGGGTAGGGTGTCTGTATGTGCAAGCATGTGTGAGCAAAAGCCGGGTGTTTGTTTAAATAAGAAACCCAAAAATAAACATGAAACTTTAAAGAAGTCTTTCACTGTTGAAGCAGAGTGCCATCTGATATTTCATACAGTGGTTATTTTTAATAGCCCTACCATTAAAGTTGAAGGACAAGTGAGAAAAGAACCTCCATCTTTTTTTTTCCCCCAAAATATGTATTGTTTCTGACCAGTAAAGCATTGTTGTTTCATATTAGGTTTGTTCAGGGTGTTGAAATTCAGAATTTTTTTTTAAATTTGCTAATTAAACTTTCTTATAAATTTTGCAAGTAACTCAGAATTGCATTTAGTAGCTTTTTCTATAAGTAGTTGCTGTGTTTAGGATTTGACATTTGGTAGGCTGAAATCAGTTGTGTAACTCTATGGATATGTGCTTTTTTTTTTCTATTAACTATATCTACAGAACTAGCATATTTATATAAATATTTATGGCTAAGTGCCTTTTAATCCTCAGTGCTATACTTATTTAAAGTTTGCCATTTCTGCTTGCACTACTGTCAATAGACTGATTTGCTGGATTTATGTAAAGTGTGTAGTAAATCTTAACACTAAATTTTAACTGCTTGTTTCAGCATTTTGAAAAAGTTTTGACCTTTTTTTTTGCAGGTAAAAGACTTGGATTTTTTGCATTTGCTTCACTTTTTCTCTGCTTCCAGGTAGGATATGGTAAGTCTCAAGTGATTATATTACCAATTGTATCACATCATCTTTCACTTACTTAAAATGCCCTGCATATATCTTGTGTCATTGCAGAAGAGAATTCAAATTTGAATATCATGGTAATTGTACTCTACATAAATCTGCATTCCTGATAAAATTCATATGACAATTTGTATTCTATCCCTTTCTATTTTTGTTTGTTTGCTTTTGTTTTAAGGAAAACCTCATGCTATATTCATTCAAAGCTTTCTGAAGCTTTGTTTTTCCCTAGAAGATGTCCTAGATTTTATTCTTTAATGTTGTTCCTGATTTATTGAAGTCCATGTTTCCCTGGATAGTACCATCTTTTGAGTTATACATCATCGAAGTGACTCATTCCGATGATGTATTGCATTAATACATCATCAAAGCGCCTTGCTCTGCTGTTGCACTAATGATATGTTAGTATAATACATCATCAGAGTGAACTGCACTGATGATGTATTACTTAGATGGTGATGGCATTCTGTGAAGAAAAGGTTGAGGAGCAGGTTCAATACAGTCACAGGAGAAAAATTAGTCAATACAGAGTATAACTGTTTCTCCAGTAGTCATGCTGATGCTAAATTAGCACCATAGCCCCTGATCTGTACCCTTGCAGAAACACTGAGACATGCATTATCCCCGAAAGAGGAATGAATTCAGAACACTCAGCTAAAGGATTTTACGGAAGAGAGGAGAGGTGTAACCATACATATCACTGGAAAGCTAAAGGTTATATATATAGCTATAATTACTGGGTACCAAGAGATGGAATGAATCAAACAGGGCCAAAATAAGACCAAAGTCTAGATATGTTCAGTAGCTGCCTCTCTGGCGGAGAATGTGACACACAGGGAGATGGAGATATAAGGGCTGTAAATATGCTGTCTGAATTAAAACAGCTGCCACTTAGAAACCCCCATCAGGGATATTAAAATATTCAGAGGCATATAGGAAGGCAATGCCATAGCTTTTTTTTTTTTTTTGTAACAAAAAATTACGTACTTTTTCAGTCATGTCGTCAGCTATGTCGTAGGTAGAACACCAGGGTCTCAGAGCTGTATACACTCTCATGAGCTCCAGGTGCACTCAGTAACAGACAAATTTCTAAGTGTGCACAGCTGATACACATAGAAATTAAAAGGTGTTAAAACTTTTGGTGTTCAAGTTGCTTAAAATTGTGCTTTTCAGAGACTGGAAGGACAAAATTGTGTATGTGCATGTATGGCTGGAAATCCTGCAAAGTCGGACTTGTATTATGCTGATATATATTTGTAAAAGTGACACTTTATATGTCACACTTAATTTCTTTTACTTGTACATATCTTTCTCTTGGTTTGATCTTGGGAAGGAGGTTCTGAAGCAGCTACCTTCTGAGTTCACTTTCCAGGAAGGTGGAGCTGAAAATAGTGTTAAAATGAAACGTGTCAAGCTTGCGGAGAAGAGAGAGATGGTACTATTCCCAGATTTATTTATTTAATACAAGGGATGGTCTGTGACATACTTTTCTGTATCAGAACAAAACATAATACAGGTACAGAAAGGGTTGTGGCATGGTGTTCACGTCCCCACAGATCTTGCCTTCCCACCTTCTCCCTCATTCTGTTAACTCCCAGCTCCGTTCTTCATTTTCTTCAGCTCTTTCGCAGCTAATGCAAGCTGTGCTTCATGCTCCGCCCTTCCACGTGCCCCTGCATTCCTGCCCTGCACCTGCAGAGCCTGCATGGGCTTTTCTCTGGGATGTGTGGGAGCATGCCAGCCTATGGCTCTGGGCACCCTTTGCAGGAGGGTCTGTGCACAGCTGGCTGCTGCTCTCCTTGCTCCAGAACTGTATTTTGGCTGGGCTGGCAACACGATCAGCTCCCAGCCTGGGTAACTTTCATCTCTGAAACTGGGCAAGAAATTTATTTTGTAATCATGGTTTCCCCTCTACCAGCATGCAGGTGATTCCCACACTCACCATTGCCATCATAGTCTCCTTGAAGCCAGAGTAAAAAAAAAACCCAAAAAGCAGCTAACACTGTTTTGTGCACCCAGTCAGTTTGAAGAGCAGCGATGCAATGAGGGTAGTGGCACTGAGGTGCAGCAGCATGAGGCTGTGCCTCCTGGCAGCAGGAAGGGAACACTCTTGCCTGTCTCAGCACCCTCCTTACCAAACTCTGTGAGGACTTCTACTCTTGGCTGTTTCATGCTGTGTTATATAAGCTTCAAAACCAGTCCTTCCATTTCTCTCCTGATCATCTATCTTCTACAACTTGCAGAAAGACAGGGTGAGAGTGGCTTAAGATACTCTTTTGTTCTCTCTTTCTCTGCCTTTTCCTTTTATTCTCCCCTTCCTTTTCTTCTATTCCGTTTGTTTCCTACTTTCATTTCAGCCCTTTCTTTGTTTAGGTGATTGCTTTAAACTTGTATTATGTGGTCAAGATATGCTTTAGATATAAATTGGTTTTGCAAAGAAACCATATTTTACCCATTCTTAAAAAATCACAATACTTTGTGGCAATATTCCCAAGCTATTTATCAACGAAGCAAGTAATTGTTTCCCATTATTATCAAATATTGCGAGGCTCTGCTCTGTGGAACTGAAATCATAATGTCAAGTTTTTATGTGGAAGTGAATACTTCAGAGCTACTTGCTATTTCTATCACTACTGCAGGTATTTTCGTAACAGCTCTCTCTTGTGATCCTTTAGTGTCTCTTTATAAGAAACAGAAAAATAGACAAGATTCTAAAAAGAAAATCAGGAAATCAGTGAACTTATTTTTTGTGCATGCATTTCTGATACTACTTTTAGATGAAATAAATGTGATGCTTCTCCAATAAATACAGCAGAAACATTTTAAAAAATTTTTTTCGGTAATATTTTCAGCATTCAGATTTAGTATCTGATTTGCCACTTTGATTTGTGGATTTGCACTAAAGTCAGATGATATTGCAAACGTTAAGGCTTATTTAGAAAAATTTCAGGTGTCATGAAAGGTAACCAGGTTCCCCCTAGATATGTATAAAATATTACTTCTGTATCCTAATTAGTGGTAATGACTTTTAATAATGCAAGAACTAGAATGTACCCTTTGGGTCTGGACAAACTAAGCCATAGTTTTTAATGTGGCTCATACATGTGTTTCGTTTCATCTAAGACGATCTGCCATAACACAGGACAAAACAAGATGTTCTAATTTTCTATAAATAAAGCTTGCTTTAGTTAAGATAGAAACTGCCAATTGCAGAAATACACACGTTGTTCATAATTTATAAACAATAAACACTTCTTTTGGCAGGCTGCCATGCAGTTCTTTTCTGCTCAAGGTCTAAACTGTGAATGAGAAATGATGTGAAATTTACAAATGGAATGGCTGAGGGACCTGGCAGGGTTTGAAGTGATGTTGGTGCCAATCCAAATCCATGCTAGACTCCGTTAGGATAGGCCAGTTCAAAGATGTAATACAACTTACTGGAAGTGGCTGTATCAATGAAATGTCAAGTGAAATATATATAGTAGTCTAATTGCCATGTGGTAATGACAGAATATTGCTGAGGCTTTTCCCATTCCTGCCTTTCATATTATGGTGGAGATGCAGATAAGCAGTTACTTGTGCATCTGGATTTCAAATGGTTGAAACCTCAGTTAGCTTTATGTTTATAAGGGTGATGTTGGATAAAATGAACCCTTTTGGGGAAAAGTGTGAAGAGATTTGGCATCAGAGAAGCCATAACTGGCAAATTGTTGGATACTCATTGCTTTGAACATGAAAATGGCCATTTTGAAGCAATTTGCTTTCCATCTCTAGTCTCCTCTGCCATGCCTTATTACAGCTGTGGCTTGGGATCATCTCTGGAGTTGTTTCCTCCTTCTCCTCCTCTCTCGATCAGCACAAAGGGGATACACTACTGAACTGGGTGCTCCAGGCTGACTCGTGTCATGAGAACATAGTGCTCAGGCTTTTTATGTGATCAGTGGACTGGTTTTCTTGTGCCAGTAATCCAAACATTAATTTCTTCCCACTCCTTCAGGGGTGGGAAGGTGCTAAAAATTCATGCTTTTCTTTTTGTCTGAAATCAGTCAGATTTGGGTAAGAGAACCTTCTTTTGAAAAAGTTTCTATTTCTGTCAAGTGGTCAGTATGTTACTGCTCTCATAGCAATCTACACTGTTGGAGCTCTAACAGGAACCAGTGCTCTCAGGTTTCCCTGAGCTGGTTGGGTTTAAGCAGGCTCTACTATTTCCTTGCCTAGTCCCAGAGTTAATCTGGATATATTTCCTATAGCCCATTGCAACACTACAGTGGTGTATTTGCGTGAATTGTTTTTTTGACATTGCACAAAACACGTTTGTCTCATCAGAAAACACTGTTTAGTGAAGCTTATCTATTTAGTTAATTCCTTTTAAGTGTTGATTTTCAGTGAATTAAGAATCTGAACGTTATTTCTGTTCATTTGCAGTTCACCATCTCCATGCAGAATTAGTGCTCCTTTCCGATGCAGTGTCTGCTACTCTCCCACACCTGTAACTTAACCTCCTCTTCCTGTATAATTTATATACTGAAATTGTAATTCTCCATTGATCCAAAATCAAAAACCCCATTGATTTTTGCTATTCTTCTTTTTCAGATATGGTTTGTTACACTGACTACAGGCCTGAGCTGAAGCTCACTGAAGTCAGTGGATGTCTTTCAGTGAACTCTGAACAAGCACTGGGTCAAATTCTAAAATGCAACTCTTTCTACTAAAAAAAAACAGCAGCAGAACTTTTTCAGATCATCAGTAGAGGAGTGTTGTAGGCAGAAGACCGAATCTGTGTCTATGCATGCATTGTCCCTCAGGGATGTTCCTCTGAAATTGCGGACAGCAGAATAATAAATCAATTATCTGATTAAAACAAAACTAATTAATATGCAATTATGACAGATGTCAGGCCAATTAATATGTAAATATTCATAAACTACCTGAAAAATTGCACATATGCAAGAAGAAATCTTTAAATATGAACACCCCACTGTGTTTGTTGAACATAAGGGCAGGATGTTTCTAATTTGGTTGGGGAAAATAGCAACATGTATTTCAAAATAATTTTGTTGTCGTTTATCAAATACACATTCCCAAGAGTGAACAATAAGCTGTGATGTGTATAAATAAATAAAGTCTTTATGTGTCTCAGCACTCCAAAACTTAAAATGTTTGCTTAAAATTGGCAGAACTAATATCAACCTGAGTCATTCAAGCTATGATAACATTAAAAAGAATGTGTACTTGTTCAGTTAAGAAGCTGCAGTTCTTCACCAAGCTATCAGGTTTAACTAATTAATGACTCCTTAATTATTAACCTGGGTTAATTGGCATATCCCCATCAATCATTAATTTTTTCATTCATTGATCACTTTGTCAATTCAATGCATGTTCACCACCCATAACCAGATTTACACATTAGCTACCTTTCAGGTAACCTACCCAAATTAATTTCTTTTCTGGGTTAATTATTAGTTAATTCCCTTGGCAACTATACACTAGTTTAATTAATTTTTACCTTGCATTCATTATCTAGTCTTCAGTTAATAATTATAAAAACTGTTTTCTCTGTTAATTTTTAACTAGGCATGCCTTATTAACCATTAAATAACCCCATCACTAGCATATATGTTCCTAACTTTAGTTTACCTGTGTATGGATCTCATCACCATGTGGCAGTAAATTATCCCTGCATTTGACAACTTTGTTCAATTTAACAGGACAGTGTCTGAGCTGGACTAAATTCTGTCTGTTTTACTAAGGCTCATCCTGTTGTCAGAATGAAAGTGCTACTCATGAATGGGTCGTATTCAGTTTTTGATCAAAACATGGGCATAGTAATTTCTATGACTCTTCTTTATATTTTTTTGAGATGTCTAAGACTGAAGGTTTCCTCCAGCTTTGTCATAGTTTGCAAAGGAGGCTTCAGACCTGTGGCTAGTAAGTTTTCAAAAGGAGGATTTTTTCTTCAGAGATAACTTCCTTAAGAATATCTGGCAAGACAGATGAATGAGAGGAACATTGTGAAATCCCCAGGGCAAAAGAGTTTAAGGACAGCTCTTCTGTCGGGATTTTTTTCAATATAGGAGAAGGGTAACTCCCACGGGGAATTAAATGCTTTATTCTCCTAGTTTAGAAAATTTCACGATTGCATGGCTGGAAACCAATCCTGCTTTGCAACATACTGGTGACAATTTCTTCATCTGCATACTATGGATCTTGCATAAACAGATACAGCCAGAACTGGATACAGTTTCTCCATTAAAACTTTTCTCTAGGCACGGAATCTTCTTTAAAACAGTAGCTACCAAAATATAGCTTTTACTTTGCAGTAGATATAGGCCATACGAAAAACAGTACAGGTGCCCATAGAGAGAAGGTAAATGCTAGATCCCTGTGAGGTACCTGCTCTTCTGAAGCAATCTTCTGAAGCAGTTTGATTGGTGGAATATGAAATACTTTGCTATTTTCAAATGGCTCTATTTTTCTTTAATAACTGTTTTCTTTAATAACTTTCTTAATAACTTCTATTTTCTTTAATCACTTTCCACACCACAACCGCTTTCCCAGGTTATCTTCAAATTTCTTGTAGAAAAGGTTGTTGCAATTATATTTTCTCTGTGGGGATGGATGACTTCTTAACAATGACATTGCAGAGTCATTGTGGTTTCAAAACACTGGTTTTTATATTGACATTACAATTTTTTTTGTTGTTGTCTTTTTGGGTTTTTGGTTTTTTTGACCAAAATAATATGTTTCTAGTGAGGTAAAGATTACTTCCTAAATTAAGAAGAAAAAGACTAAGATGCTTACTTCCAGAGGTGGTGACTGATATGAGAACATAGAATGCAGCAGAAAATAAATGGAAGCATTTTATATGCTATACTCAATTGCTTGAAAATTTAGTCTTTTAATTTTTTTGTATTATTTGTGTATTTTTAAATTGTCTCTACTGACTTTTCATAGAAAATATAAGAATTCCTATTGCTTGCAAGGAATTTTATCTATTTTTATGTATATTTAAATAAATATAAAAAAATAAAAATAAAAGTGCATCTATAGACATTAGAGAGCTTGAGACAGATGCATTTTGTTTTTCTTCATAAAACTAAACCCAGAAATATCTCTATATTGTTTATACCTATTTTGATATCAAAACCAATTATTGTAAAATTTAAAAAAATATTTTTGACCACAAAGTTTTTGTTTCTTTGAGGAAGTGAAGTAGAAGCATGATGTTTGTGCCATGATGGATGTTGAGAGATGAACGTCTTCTTAAAGTTTCATCCTTTTAATGAATTTAAGTATAATAAGCTTTTAGACCTTTCAGTGATTGGTTTTGCAAAACAGAGAATTCATTCCTTGGTTCTGGTTTACATTAGTATCTACATTATGATGATTTCATCCTCTTTCATAGTACTTACTCTAGTAAGGAATACCCTGTTTCAGTCAGTGGTATCAGAGCAGGAAAAAGAAATTAAAATGTAGGTGTCACATAATATATCTGATTTAACAAAAAAGCAAAGGAAACACCAGGTATGTAAAATCATTTCCTAGAGAAGCAAACTAATTTGTTAAAAGTTAAGCACACTCCAAGTTAGAAGAGCTGTTTTAGTAATATCAGTTTGCTGATCTTCTGTGCACAGAGACCAAAAACCTTTTCTCGACCTACAAGACTGAACCCCTGGTCTTTGATCAAGAATGAGTGTGTGGCAGCAATTTGTGTAGCAAAGGTGTGACAGGAGATAGCAATTTCCTTGCCCTTATATTTTCTGTGTGAGAGTTCAGAGTCTGTGTCTATGTAAAAGACAACAGGAATCATTAGCAGTTCTCAGCTCAGAAATTAATTGTTTGGTTAAATAACTGAGACGATGGTATCTGCTTGCTTCAGTTTAGTTAAGCAAGTACGATGATTATTTATTAATTAATGATTAATTTACTTGCTTTTGGTTATTAAACCCTTTTCCTAAATTATTCTGGGAAAGTTTTTCAAGAGCCTACATGACTGAGCACAAAGTAGTCCTGGATAACCTAAAAAAGCCTGAAAAAAACTTGTGTGACTTTTATTACTTCTAAAGCACCATGTTGCAGAGTATTAAGATGCTAAATGTTATATATAGCAATTTCATAATCTTATCTGGCACTGGTCTTTCATTTCTTAACATCTGGCTAATCTAAATGTGAAGCGTGGTATATACCCTCAACATCCAGCAGCAGTCCCATCCCCATCATCTGGGTGTTGTTACATAGATGTTTGAAATGTTCAGGAGAGGAATCTCCAAATGCCTACATGTTAGCTACGACTTCACCTCAGTGTCAGAGATATCTCTCAGCAGTAAAGAAAATTTTCCTTCAAGACTGTGCAAGTGATTAAGTGCAGATCTAATGACTATGCAAGAAATTACTTTCATGGGCTTAAAGACATTTCTTTTTGAAGGTAAAACAAACCATGAAATTAGCTGATAACAAGGTTGAGATTTATACATTTAATCCCTTCTAGGCAAATCTCTGGATGAATTACAGTCAGAGAAAACTGTCTTAAGTTAACCAATATAGCTAGCAGAATATTTAAAAAAAAAAAAAGGTATTAAGGAGCTAGCATAGAGAAGGGGGAGGACCCTCCTAAACAAGTCAGAAACTAATGCAATTACTTAAGAAATACAGCCTTTGGTTATGAAGATAAATCCATAAACAGCCCTGTGTGCAAAAAGAGGTAATTAAAGATTTTTGGAGAAGGAAATAAAAACAGTAAAGTGAATAAACAGATGAAAATTCAAAGAGAGAGTTGGATTCCATAGTAGCCAAATGCATAAAAAGGCAAACTAGAACCATGTAGTTAAAACAAAAATAGTATGGTAGGTAGCAAGCCAATACTTTGTTGTAATCATTCTTCTGCTATTTACAAGTCGTCTGCAAGCAGGTCCTTCAATCTTCTACCATGCAGTTGTTTTAAAATGATGTTTTGATTTTCTAGTTAACCCAGTTATTCTTAAACAAACTCTTGTTTCAGATTTTTGCAACACTCTTTTTTATATTGTCAAGTTTTGTGTCTCTATGAAAAAAGCTTAGAGCCTGGATAAGAAGACTGTACTGGATCTGCATATGTCATGAAAGATAATTGTATGAAGCTTCTTGGTTCAAGAGGAATAGAGGCTACACACATGCATTTCTTTTTACTAGTTTAGTTTAACTGGTATTTCATTACCAACTTGCTGTACCTACTGTTCCTTTACAACTCCAATGTATCTGCCACTATTTCAGTACCTTTCCTCTGGTAATGAATCTTCCCACGCCATCCTAAGATGTCATCACTTGTTCTACACTCTAATATTTTTAAGCAAAAAAAATTTCATCACAGCTTTGATATCATAGACTATTTTATTCTTTCTTTACATTTTCTTTTCATTTAAATGATCTGAGGTGTAAACCAGTTTTCTCAATATATATTGCAAAATATAGCCTTAATATGTCGGTCTTGCTCTCTGAGATCCAGGAGATGGGCAAAGTGGCATTTCAGTATTGTCACAGTCAAGGACTATAGGTAAAATGAGGAAATTGGCCTATTTGAATTTGTGTTGATCATACCTTTTTAAATGATGTTTGATTTTGCTGTCAGGTTTCTCTGGTGTGCTATTGCACTAGATCATAGAATCTTAATTAGGGAATTTTAATCATCAGCAGTTAAAATATCTAGTAATACATTCAGGTCTTCATTTTATTCCTATCTACAAAGTTTTATACATATCTTAGGAACCAGTATTTTGTTTATCTCAATATTTTTGCTTCCTTTAATAGCTGGCAAAAGAAACACCGTATCACCCTAATCAAATAGTTTCTGGAGCTACAATATCATGAGAGTTTAGTACTAAACATTGTTTCACTAACAATACAGAACTTCTATTATTGATACCATTACTGAATGCAGAATGCTCTTCATGACAATTAAGAGATTCACATACGTACTTTGAGTGCTTGATTTCACATATGAAAAGCGTAACTTACATGATATTTGCCTCTAAAAATAATAGAGATTATAAAGATTATAAAAATACTTCTGCACTGAAATCCATCTCACATTCCTTTAATTTCCAGGAACAAAAAGAGAAATATTATTTTCTTCCTTACAAAGGAAGTTTATAGCAATAATAAAAATATTATAAATTATGATATAAATTATTAATGCATATTACATGTAGATTTATATTGAGTGTACACTGAAGTATGCTGTACTCGGTTTACTTTTTTTTTCATATTTGGTTTGCTAAACAGTTATAGCCACCACTGAATAAAGAGAACCAAACTTGTGGTGTACCTGCTAACATATTTCCTTGGTGATTAGCTGCATCTGGAACAGAGGACTGCTATGAAACTGAGTACGTACAACTGCTGTTAGCAAGTGTTCAGTTTTAAAATGTATCACTTGAAAAGAGCAAGGTTTGGTGTAGGGAAGAGTGATATTTAATTAATTAAATCATTAATTAATAAATCAATTAAACTAGGAAGATTTTATATATTAAGTCAGGGCCAGATAGATAAACCAGAATACCTGGCACCAGCACCTAGACCTGAAAGCCTGAAAGGAAAGCCTTTGCGTATGATTATTCTGATTGAAATTTTCTGCAAAGGCCAAAGCAAAAAAAAAAAAAAAAATTGTATGAAGTGGAATTATTTTGATAATCAGGTCATTCTTTACTTTTCTTTTTGGGTGTATCTGAGAAAACTGATTAGACAAATTCTCTTGATGATTGTTTAAAGGTTTTTAAAAAGGTACAAGTGAAAACTCTAGAGATTGGTGTACAGTAATGCTGTAAGCTGTATTTGTCAAAGACTGCTAACACTACAGTTTGCTAGCATGAGATACAGAAGTAAAAGAGCTAATATGTTCTATTATGGACTGCAAGTCTGAGAGACAAAATTGAGCTAAGGGATGCTGTTCATTAATCCAGTTGTAAGTGGGTATCTTATCTTTTGGGCTTATGAGTTCAAGGTAGACAGATATTGTACACCCATTCCACCCCATTCCTTGATGGATCTTTGGGTTCAGTGACCAATATTTTTTCTAAAAAGACCAAAGCACTACATAGCAAATAGCTGTGTAGCATGAATCTATATAAATTTCCCTCAAATATTTTTTTGGGGGTAAAAAACCTATTAGTTGAAATTAAAACAAGTTTTCATTTCATTTTTTGTAAGGTAGATTCTCTACCTTTAAGAAGTGGCAGTTTTCTAGATGCAAATTAAAAAATAACCAAACTAAAATTGTCTTTGATTTTATTTTCTCTTTCAATACAGAAAACTGTGAATAGTTTTATTAATATTAAAGGATTTGAAAAAATATAAAGTAGAGTTATATTTTAAAATATTTTTCTCACATACTTTATTCCAACCTTTTTCTTCCTTTTTTAAGGGAAAAATAATCTGTCTAACCTGAAACAGATTGTTTTGTCTGTATGGGAACTTCTGTAGATTTGATTAACATTACACTGTCAAGTCTTTGGGGTCAGGGCAGATTGTATTAGAAGCATGACAAGTAGTTAATGAATTTGCATTGACTAATCCATACAAAGCTAAAGATTTTTCTGTCAAGATTAATGTCCAAAAAGAGTAGGACACACTATTTGATACATTATCTTACACTGAATCATACTGTTATTGGACATTAGATTAAGGAACTGTGTTATTTTGTCTTATTCCATAGCTATACAACTGGGTTTTGCTATGACACTGATGTATAGTCATTGCTTTAAGAATTCATTTAATCACCAGTAATGTCCTGCTGTAATTCCTCTGTCTGTGGTGTGTGTACTGGCAGTAACAGGGTAAGTGCTCACTCTTGCAAGCATTCCCTTTCTAACAGTTCCTGCTGTGTAACCACTCCAAATGCAACGTGGGCTCAGATGCTCGGTCCAGTTTTGGATCCATGCCTTCAGTGTGAACCGAAGTGTCCAAAGACCTGGTGATGAAACACTTGAAGCTTTCAGATGCTGTCTAGGTGTAATATGATCAAAAGAGTTGCTGTTCCTTAAAATTGTAGTGGCCTAACTGTAATGAATACTCAGTGATTCTGTGAAATCTCAAGATGTTGGTGAAATTTGGCAGAATTTGGTGAAAAGAATTGCTGGAATGCTTTTTCCAGGGAAATTAGGCATGCTATTCTTGTCAAAATGGTAAGAAGAGATAGGGGAAACTCTTGGGTCTTGAAGAAGGAAAAAGGATTAAGAAAGATGTCTTACCAAATTTTGAATAAAATTCCAGAACCTATGCAAAATAAGTGAAAGAATAAAGATAGCATCCTTCTTATAAGGGGCGTCCATTTAAATATTGATGTAGAAATTACAGTCCACAATAACAGCAATAAATGCAGGAAGACTGCACAACAGGGGAGAAATATGGCAAGATATTCTTAAACATTTTTTTTAAAGGTGAGCGTTTTGTTTAGGAATAAACCATAAAGTAATTTATTTAAAAAAAAAAAAAAAAAGTCTTGCAAATTCGTAGTTGACACCTTCAGTAGATTCAGTTGTCTGTATTATATCTAGGAATGTATATGTAAACAAAGCCAAATTCCCAGAAAATAAACCAATATGATTACACTGTTCAAATGAAATATCAAGGTAAAACATATTTCTTAGCAAGGAAAGGGGTGATTTGGGTTTTTTTTTTCCTGTTAGATATAGAAGATAATAGCTTAATCATTCTTTAAGAATATTTCTTAATAACATTAATTATATAGATTACAAGATATCTTAATATTGAGAATGAAAACACTGGGGTTATGGTAGTTTAAATGAAAGAGGTAGCTCAGTTCTCAGTAATGGTCCAAAAGAATAGTGTATTAGGATTTACTAAGGAAAGATTAGAAAGCAAACTCAGAAATAACAATGCTGCTGCATTTTTAGCACTGGGTGCAGTGCCAATTTTTTCAATTTAAAAAAAGAGGAAGTAGAAATTAGGGAAACTGCAGAAAAAACCCAAACATGGTCAACGTGGAGGATGTAAGGGATGGAACCATTTCCATGTGAGCCAAAAATTAACCAAGTGGGAATTTTCAATCTGTAATGAGAGAAATTAAAAGATTGCAGAGAGAAGAATGTAAAAAAAGCTTGTCAAGTTGTTCCAGACATAGAAAGATAAGTAATTATTCACTCTCTGTACCAATCTTAAACTAAAATTCCATCAAGTGAAAGTAATGGGTAAACAAAAATTATTTCTATCCACAAAGCAAGCATAAGCTGTTAAATTTCTTTGCCACAGGCTATTGCGACTGCTTACACTATATAGTTTTTAAAAACTACCTGATAGCAAGAAATAAAAGTTCTTGAAATCCTATGAAGTCCAAAGATGATGCCTCTAGCTCATGGATTTGTTGGAGGTTGTATGAGTGTAATGGGAAGATGTTTATGTTCCGTGCAATATTTTGTGAGAACTGGTAGTGGACAACTAAAAAAGTAGGTTCCGATATTATGAAAAGATATCTGCCATTAAGTCCTCTTGTTTTGTCTTGTTTACCCCTTTTAGAATATGGCTCCATCTTTTATTTCAGATAGCTAAGTTGCTCTTTGGGAAATATTCTGCTCTCTGATGCCCAAGTCTAGTTTACTGCATATGTGAATTCATTGTACAGGAAATGCTTGACAACATCTAAAAAGCTTCAGTGGGCTCCACGCTGCTTAAATGTATCCAGAAGAATAATATGAAAATATAGAGGTGAAAAATTAGTTAATGAAAAATATTGGCCTATAAGATAAGAGCTATGGAAGGCTGTAAATTAATATTTAGGGCACATACTTCAAAAATGGAGAATGGTAAATATGATTTACCTCGCTAGTAAAGCTGTTGGCTGTGTGGATTGCATTCATCATTGTCATTTATTATAGCCACCTCAAGATGAATGGTATAGGCTGACACCAACTATTTGGTTCCTGAGGTGAATATGATCATGGACATCTTGTAAATAGTACTCATTTATGTCTCCAGCCTTCTTGGTTTTGATCCGCTCTCTGCTGTAAATACTGGTTGCCTACTTTTGCACTACATGGTACATCACAGTGTTTTTAAGTGTTGTATTTAAGTGCTTTCACAGCTGCTGCAGCTTTTACATCTGCATACAGACCTCTATAACTTGGATAAATCAAATGGTAACTATGTCTTCAGAGCAAACTTCACTGCTTCCATCACTCAAGAGTGTCCTTAGACTCTCTTATAAGTGTGTGCTCCTCAGTTTCTCTGTGCAGTTCATCCACTCCAAATGATGTCTCTCTTTACATTGTCTAAATTTTAGTGTTAGTGGGGTTTTTTGTTGCACTCAGTTTCATGTTTACTTTGTGAAATTGCTGTTTATGAACCCCTTTCTTCCTCTCCTGTACTATTGCTGTTTAGCCCCACAGACTGCCCACACAGGGGCTGATGGCTGTGGATATTTTAAATTCTTATTTTAGCTAATTTAAGTGGAGTGAGGCAATGCAACACTTCTCAAAACTGCATTTGTTCTCTAGTTCCAGGAATTGCAATAACTTGTTAGCTGACTCATCAGTATGAGCCATGGCAAAACTGTAGCAACGTAGAATGCAATCAGCTGGTCAGTAAATAAAACCTCTCGTTAATCAGTCTTGTAGCTTTGGAAGTTGTTTTGTCATTGAAAAAGCACGCTTTTTAAGAAGCTAGTGTGGTGTTGAGACAGGTGATACCAGAACTTGGAGAATCTAATGGAAGACGTTTAGCAACTACCTAGACAAAGCTACAGCTGATCATTTGCAGCTTTGGTCAGCAATGGTCAGCTTTGTTTCTTTGCAAAGAAGCATGGGCAGTTCTTACCATGAAAACTGGGGCATTCATCAACACAAAAATATTAGAAACGTCCCTAAAATTTTTCTTTGTTGTACTCCCTTACTAGTTTAATGCTGTGTCAGGTTTGCATTACAGAGGTTTAGGTCTGTTGTATGACGGAGGAAACTACAAACTTGTCACAACATTTAAGGAGTGACAAAATGATTCACACTGTAGAGTTACTCTGTGTTTCAGAGTTCTCACCATGCTGGCTGCTTGCACACTAACCCTCTGGGGTACAGTGCATTAGTGTGCAAGGACAACATGTGAAAAGAGGCAGGCAGGAAAGGAACCAGGGCCCTTAAAAGGCAGTGGACTTGTTTTCTGTTTTCAAGTATATACTAAATAGATATTCTCACCTATTAAAGTTATTAATGAATAACTGATAACGTATTGTTGGTATAATATTGATCTCTTAAAACACTGAAAGCATTAGAAGTGTCTGTGCACTTGTGGAAGCGCATGCATGCATACAGTGCATGTGTTAAATGTGCTGGAACATTTTCTGCTGAGATTCCCAGCAGAAGAAAAGCACTAGAGCTACTGTTGAATACAAGCTGGTCTGGCTAATCTCCAGAGAACTGGAATCAGTCTGTGGGTCACTGTTCAGGAAGAGCAGAATACTGTCAGACTAAATTGATTTAAGACTGTCTTAAGGTCAGAAGCAGACAATTCTTTTGGCTTTGTGAACCATTCAAGCTCATTAACAAGAAACAGTTTACATGCTAAGGATTATTGTCTTTCCTTGAGATTTATTTAGCCAATGGGTCTCCGTATTTGCAGCCAATGGTGAAGAAAAATACATGTGGAAACTATCCACATTTTTGTGACTTGCTGTAAAGTTAGGTAAGGACTTTAGGGTACGCACTACTGTTTGTTTTCATGGTCCATAATTAATGTCTCATGGCACTGTTCTTTCTCAAATGAACGAACTGAAAGAATCCTGTATTTGCATATGCAGCATCTTTGCAAACAGCCTCTGAAACATTGTGACTAAGGATTCTGAGGCAGAAAAAAAAGAGAGGGATGTATCTTCATGGCATGAAAAAAAGCTACTGAGGGTCACATTCAAGAAATTTGCTTGATGCAAAAGGGGATGATGAAGGCATAATTGTTTTTTAAATTGAACTATGGGTTGTCAGAGTGTTTTCATAGTTCAGTGAAGATCTTATTTTGCAGTTAAATAACAACATTGTCAGTATTAGTTCATTAATATCATCAGAATGGGGATAATTCAGTTGGCTCAAACTCCTCTAAATCAGAAGGATTTTTTTTAAAAAGTCTTGATTTTATTATATTTCACTTTGCTTCAAAGGGGTTTTATTTATAGTAATTATTTAATGACTTGCTGAGCACCTTTAAATATAACATATATTCACTAGCTCTGGTATGTGGTCAGAGCGAATGCACACAAAGACACTGGTAGAAAATAATTATGTGGATTTGACCACTTGACAGCAAACTGTAATGAATCTTGCAGAAACTCCGTTGTAGATCTTATTAGATTTTAGATACATCATGCTTGTATTAAAGAGAATAGAAGAGGAATTCATAGTAGTGGTGTAAGAGGAAGCTGTGTTATTAGAGGAATGAAAAATTTTCAAGTGAATATTTAATCACTTGCAGTTTTATTTTACTGTCTAAAACTAGGTGGGTTTTTTTGGTTTTTTCAGAGCCAAGTGATTGTGCTTGCTTACACCATGTTTTAATTGCTTGCCCTTTACTCTCCTTGCACATTGTGAAAAAATGATATTGCTAATCTAAGCCAAGACTCTTCTGCTGTGTGCAGCTTGTCGTACCTACTGTGAATGAACCAATGCAAGAGAAAGCTGTTTTAATTGTGTTCTCCTTTCCTGATGAGATTTCAGTTCCAGAAGTGTGTCAAAGTCAGAATCCCAAATGCTTATATTCACTACCTCTCACTTTGTGTACAGTGTCATCATATAGCTTTAAAAAGAAGATTCAGTTTTCTTTTTGTTAGACACGGGTTTTTAAACTGTAACTGACTTTGTAGAGATAGGTACGGAATTCATGCAAACCCAGAAAAAAATGAAAATATTTATTTTCTAGTGGAAGTCTATGTTACTGATAGGTACATGAACATATACTTTTACACACAAACATGGTGAACATCTATCTCAGATTACTTGCTCTGGTACTGTCTGGATAGTGATTCAAAAGGGGAGTACATTTCCCTTGCTCCATTAAAGGAGTTAGCTGCTGCTTTTCATCAGTTCACACAAACTGCCAAAGCCAATGTCTGCCTTACCCTCCTTACACCTAATGCACTTTCTCTATAAACTCTGGGGATTACACCGAGCTTTTATAACTGGCAGCATGGCATTGCAAGGGATGAAGGCAAGGTGAGAAAATAAGATATTAAAGCTTCTTACTAGGACACCAGAACCATCGCTCATCATCAGAGCTGTCCTTATGAAATGTTGGTACTTCCAGCAGTCCTTGGAAAGTCATACTTTGCCACTAAATGGAAAACAGCAATTATGCTCTGATGGATGTTCAAGATTACAGTATTTCTTATTCCCAATTTTTACAGTTTCAAATAAATGCCTCCCTTGTTTCCTGCTGTCTTACTGTTCCCAAATTGTGCATTCACGAGTGAAGAAGTTCTAGATATGTGATAACTAGACTATCTGTGTAATGTCCTTTTCTACTACCATGAGAAGTCGATATTTCATTTACACTTCTTTCCTCTGAAACCCTAATCTCCTTCATGCTCTCCATCTTCTGAATTTTAGAATCAGGGTGGGTCTTTCCAGCTTGTCTATTTACCTGTGAACAAACTTCTCCTTTCCTTATCCTGCTAGTTTTCCTTTCAAAGTTGCTTATAATTCGAAATTGAAGCTTCTCTTTTCTTTTGTGACTAAAAACCTATTGGAAAAATGCTATTTTCCTCATAGAGACTGATTGCTCCAGCTCATGCTACACACACACACACACACAATTTTCTGCTCTTCCCCCCATCCTTTGACATTTTTCTACCTCAAATTTACTGATTGCTCAAGGAAAAAGAGGTGAACATTTGAACAAAGTTGGTTTTTGGGTCCTGCTTATATTTTTGAGGGACTGGACTAAAATCATAGATGGGTATAGGCTGTGTGTTGTAGTTATTTAATCCTTAGATGTCTCCTTCTTAGACCAGTACTGAGAACCTTAAGTGAGATCACTAATTCTGTATTGAATGCATGAGAATTTTTAAGATTCTCATTATGGCACCTATAGCAGATACCCCACCGAGTGGGAACAGAAGGGTATAGGAAATTCAGAGAGGAGTACCTGACTTATATGGAGATATGCATCTCCATTAAGAGTGTGCAAATCTTCATAAAGATATCTGTATCTCTATAAGAAATGTAGAGTCTTTCTAGGTTGTGAAGAAACCACATGCCTTTAAAATTATATGCATCCCAAATGGGAAGAGAGAGCTTCAAAGGCAATTTCTGGCTCCACAGAGCTTACTGGTTCCCTATCAGGATCTTCCAGTCCTTAGTCCTGCTTAGGAATTTCTGGCCTGGACGTACGTCCTGGCCTGAAGGAAACACCACACATTTTACATAAAAGATTTAGAGATTTGTTGGACTCAGTGAACATGATCCTTCAGCCCTGAAGTTTAATGGTCACATAAAGCAGAAGGTGTAAGGTTTCAGTTCCAGAGCTCTGCAGGAACTATCCTGTATAGTGGGCAGGTAAAGAAGTTTTCCATGCTCATTGTTATGAAAAGTATTGAGTTGTGAAAAACTAAAACAAAACTATAGATAAAAACCTTGATGGTTCTCTTCTAATCAATTAATTTTTTGAACTATTCAATTCCATGAGCCATAGAAATTTTGATACAACCCATGAGTGCAAAAAAGCATTTTTTATCTCAAGTAGATCCCTTTTGTAGGTGTGATCTGCAGAGCAATCTAGCTATCAGATATTGGTTCCTAAATATTCCACAACTTCAGATGAATTGGTTGTAGCTGCAAACATGGTAGTTTGCAACTATTTACATTTATAAAATCATGATATATTGGAAAAACAATACTTATACCATATTTGATGTATTGTCCACTTTTAAAAATTTTCATTATTTTAATGGCCTCTGTAAACATCTCATGATAGACTTTTAAACAAATACCAGAGGTATGTAATGACATAGGATCACTGTGAGAGCAGGGCATGAGTTTAAAATGTCAGTGCTTATTCCGAGCGATTTTGAGCACCATGCAAAAGTGATTGCAGGACAGCACTGGTGGGATTTTCATGTCTGAAGTGTTGCAGTAATGTATCAAGAAATAAGCACAAATTAATATGAACTCTACAAATTTCCATAAAGCAGGTGGAAAATTTTCTCTTTTGGTATTGTAGCAACCTTTTCAAAATGTGAATTTTATGGTGGTGATTTCTTTTTTATTCACTAGTTTTACACCAGAGTATTATCTCCTGATTTATATTCCTGAAAGTCAGAAGACTCATTTCTTATAAAAATAAATTTCACGCACTGTTTTCCACTTTCCTGTTATTTGTATTTATTCCTTGTGGTATATTGTCCTTTTCAGTAATTTTAAAATTCCTCCTTCTTTTATCCTAATGCATGTATTTATCTACAGATGTCTCATTTATCCAGAGGCACTGCAAAAAATAGCTAGAAGACTTCTGCTCCTAAAAGGCCTTTCAGTTTCCCTTTCCCACAAATAGTTAAAAACGTAGGAGAAGAATGAGCAAGAATAAAATACTAAAAAAGATATACATATGGATCTCTGTAATGGTCGTTTAGTATTTCCCAGATAACAGAGCTGTTAGATCCACATTAGATCATGCTTCCTTATTATTAGTCACTACCATCTGTCTGCTGTCATGAGATCATTTTTTGAGAGTTCTTTTAATATGTATTTTTTAAAAGTCTCTGTTGCTGTCCAGGTTTCTATTTCTATTCTTGCCTGGTAAGCAACATCCATTTTCTCCTTGTATTGCAGATTCCTTTTGCCTACTTTATTGACTTCATGCCTTTATCAGAATCAGCACAGCTTTTAATGTAGCTAGTAAGCCTGTCATTAGGGACTTGATGGAAGCCTTCCTCAAATTGTAAATAAATTATACTTTATGTACGGCCATTATCATCTTTCTCTAGGGGTTTCAATGGCTCCAAGCTTTTGTGGTATAGACCATATCCCTTTAGGCAAGATATCCCTTCAGGATATTTCCCTTCAGGCGCGATATGCTGGTTGTAGTCATTACAGTATTACTTTGATTATTCTCTAAATTACCCCTCATTACTGTACATTTTCTTTGCTTTTCTCATTACAGTTGTAAACATTGTGTGTCTGTTGTGTTTTCAGTCATCCTTCCATTCAACTTCTTAATATACAGCTTCTCTCAGAGATTTTTGATGGATTAAAAAAAAATAATAAATAAAGCCGTGTTTCTAGCCATGTCTGTCATGTCTAAAAAATAGGGAATTCAGAATATGGTTTCTTATTTAATTTAGTGTGATTAAGTAACTAATTAGTTACAATAGCAGATTAAAAGGCATCTTTATGCCTCTTTTGGGAAGTATTATGAAAAAGGTCTTGCTCTACATCTTGATTGTCAGCTGACCTGGGCTCTATCAAAGCTATAATAAGAGAAGTAAATTCCAGAGGTGAAGGGCTTTTGCTAAGAATTTCCTGTCAGCATCCCCTGACATTTATGTTTAGGGACTCTAGTGTTGCAGCTGACCTCAGCTGTCATGGTGGAACACAGGAGGAGAAGTAGGTTACTTAATTACAGTCATTCAAAACCTTGCCGATGCTTAACAAGTTCTCTGTTGTGATTCCCGTTGGGCTGCATGATTTCATGGGCATGAGCACTATTGTCCATTACATCACATCCTATGGGAGCATGAGAGGATTTATTATGGGGAGTAAAATTTGTACAACAGCATCTTAAGCTGACATACTCAGAAAGTTCTTATGACCTTAATGACTTCATTTTTAGGTTTTTTAACATAAGATGTATGCCCCTAGTATGTACACTTAACAGATACATTTCTGTCAGTACAAATCTGTAAAACAGAAGCAGAACTCTTGAAGATTCATAGAAATTTGAGTCTCTATTTAAAAAGATCTTCATTCTTCTGTACCTATAACAGTCTTAAGACCATTTATGAGTGTGAAGTGTTCCTTTTATCATCCCTTTGCATGAACCCATAGGTTAATCTTCACTTCCAGGAATCGTTTCACTCACTGCTGACATACAATGTAATTTATATTCTGTTTCCACAGAAGACATTAACCTTGTATTTGAATTTGTGCTCAGAAGAACTCATGAAAACAGATTTGTGGATAAATTTCCTCTTCCTTTCTAGGACTTCTAGTTTTATAAAATTCATTGGAACTACCATTTTTCTATGAAGCCCAATTAATAAAATAATTGCTCTCGTACACCCACCACCGCCTGTTCCTACCAAGTGCTTGACAGTGTTGAACTTTGTCAAGAGCTTTAGCCATATTTTAAGGAAGTAACCTGGCATTCTGTGAAATTTCAACATTATTGTTCTAATGCTAATGAGTCCCATTTTGGGTATCAGACCACATGGCTCAAATCATTTTAATAATAACAATTGTTGAGATGATTTTTCCTTTTTATTTCATGTCAGTAAGCAGCAGTGGTGGTCATGAAAACAGAGTCCAAATTCCATGAGATAGTACTTAGTTGTCCAATACATTTCACCAGCTGATGCCCTCTTCTAAGCAAACCTGGAAGCTGTGAAGGATGAAGATTGCACCTTCATCAGCATAAGAGACTTTTATGTGTTATCCTTCTCTTGTCTTGTTGATTAGTGTCTAAAACTAGGATGTTGATAGGCTAAATTGTCATAGTAAGAAATACCACAATAGATCAGGTATGGTTTCCCACCCTCTTTTAGTGAAGAAAAAAATCTTTTAATTTGAAATTTAAGGTGTAATATGCCAAGACAAAGGCAAAAAATCTTTAATCATTATTCTTACAGGCCAATTTTTGAGGGTTTTTTGGAAGTGGCTACATGTAGCATCTAACTTCCTTTCATTAGACATTGTGTAGTTAGTACATCAGTTAGGTTAAATATCAAGTTGAAGAGAGCCTTAGGCTACTTCTTTGTCTTGTTAGTTCTCTTTTTTGCAAGCTTCCTGAAAGGACATTCTAAAAAAATTTTGTAAGTTACTTTAAAAAAAAGAAAAGCTACTTGTTGATAAAATCTATTTGCTTTATTAGAGAGAATCCAGCTAAAAGAGGTTATTAAATGCTTACACTCACATAGACATCTATACATGAAGAAAAGAAAATGAATGTTTAGAGACCTTGTTCTCTGACTTCAAGGTACAGACTGACATTTGAAATATAAGCCTAGAGTTGGGGTTTCTGAAGCAATAATATACTCAAAATGATTGAGAACTGAACAGCAAATCTCAGAAAGTCGTAATCAGTTGTACAGGGTCTAACTGGAGGCCTATCAGTAGTGGTGTTCCCCAAGGTTCAATACTGGGTCCAGTATGGTTAATTGTATTCAGCAATGACTTGGATGAAGGGACAGAGGCCTCCTCAGCAAGTTCACTGACAACAAAAAGCTGGGCAGGGTGGCCAACACCCAAGAGGTCTGTGCAGCCCCTCAGAAGGACCTTGACGAGTTGGAGGGATGGGAAGAGAAGAACCATTTGAAAATCAACAAAGGTGAGTGGAGGATCCTGCACCTGGGGAGGAATAACCCCAAGGACCAGGACAGCTTGGGGGCTGATCTGCTGGGAAGCAGCTCTGTGAAGAAGGACCTGGGGGTCCTAGTGGACAACAAGTTGTCCATAATCCAGCAGTGTGTCCTTGGGGCCAAGAAGGCCAAGAGTACCCTGGGGGATATGAGGAAGAACATTGCCAACAGGCCAAGTGAATCAATCCTGCCCCTCTAGTCAGCCCTAGTGAGGTGCATCTGGAATGTTGTGTCCAGTTCTGGACTCCTCAGGACACGAGAGACAAGGAGCTCCTGGAGAAGGTCCAGCAGAAGGTGACAAAGATGATTAGGATTGAAGTCTCTCTCTTACAAGGATGGACAGATGTAGCTGGAAGTGTTCAGCCTTGAGAAGAGAAAACTGAGAGGGGACCTTATCAGTGCCTCTAAGTATCCAAAGGGAGGTGTCAGAACATGGAGCCAGCACCTCTGCTTGGTGGTGCTGGGCAACAGGACAGGCCGCAGTGGGCAGAAACTGATGCACAGAAAGTTCCACCTGAACACAAGGAAGAATTTCTTTACTGTGCAAGTGACCATACACTGGAACAGATTGCCCAGAGAGGCTGTGGAATCTCCCTCTCTGGAGATATTCAAGAACTGTCTGGACATGATCCTGTGCTGTGTGCTCTAGGATGGTCCTACTTGAGCAGGGAGGTGGGACCAGATCCACCCACTGGGGTCACTTCCAACCTGGCCCATTCTGCGGTTCTGTGGTCCTATGATTTTTGCTAAGAGTATTTAAACCTCCAACGTAAATTCAAGATTTTAAAGGCATATGCAAATATCCTCAAATTCTACCTTCAAAATAAAGTACACATTCTTTACACTGAAAAAATAATTCTAGATTTTCCCAACAAAAGTCTGAAGCTTTGGTCTCCAGGACCTTCATTTTTTCAAGATAAGCCATCATCCTTAAATTATCAGTTGTGGCTCTGAAGGAATTATGTACTATAGATTTTTAAAATTAATTTAAATATTTTAAATAGCAGCAATGCTTTAGCAAGAACTTTAAACAGGCATATGTAAAGCAACATGCCAAGAGATACAGTGCTCACAAAACTCTTCTCCAGCACACATTCTTTAGAACTTCCTTTGGTTTTAGTTTCTGTTTGATCTATGAGGGGATAGTTTAGCAATAATTACAACCTTTACAATCTGTACACAAATGTCAGAAAATCGATGTATCTTTTCTCATTAATTCTTCTAGTTGGTGATGGCACAATTTAAATTAAAATTAAATATTGTCTCATGATAGAGACAGTAATTGTCATCACTGATGATTATGAACTACCTGCCTAACAATCAGGAAATGACTCAATTTTGATTTTATCTATGCTTGTTAGAAACCTGAAAGAAATGCCTTTTCCTAATTGTGTTTCAAGATCCGTATAGTATCACAAATAAAAGTTTCTGTCTTCTAGGAGCTAATGCCTAATGGAAAAATACCACTTAATTTTAAGAAAATCAACTTTCTTTTTTCAGTTGTTGGAACTTTCTCTTTCAGAATGGTCTACCATCACGTCAGCTTTAATTTGCATGTAGAAATAGATCATGTTACCTCATTATTTTTTGGCTAACTTGAAATGGAGTTTCAATCATCATATAAAATGAGAGAGCTCTTAGTCACATTTCAGAATTAAGATATAAAATCCTTTCTTTCTCCAGTGTTCTTTCTCATGTGTGCATGTACTGTCAGATTAGAAGTAATTCAAGATTAGTGAAACATGGTCAGTTTGATTAACAACCGACAATTAAATCATTCCCCTGTGGAAGACCTTAATACTTTTTAATTCTTGCTATTGGGTTGTATAGATCTAGTACCTATTACCCAGGCTGCCATCAGGGACAAAGGGAATAGTGTTAGCTGTACTTTCTCAAACTCCAGCAGAGCATGCTGGGACACTGTGGGCAGGGTATTGTAAACATCTATGATTCTATCCAGAGAATCTTCTATACAAAGCATCAATATAATAATATATGGTTATCTGTATCACTGGAAACTCCATGCTACAAATTTAAATTTCTTCTCGAATAGCAGATTTTTACTTTGCCTGAAAGCAAGCTGCAGAGACTTACTGACATGTTTGTACTTTACCCAATTATGTAAAACTGAACTCTGATGTGAACCTTTTGTGCAACATAAACTAACCAAGGTAAGAGTGCAATTGTCAACTGGTGTGGAAAAATACACAATATAAAAACTAATATTGAAAGAACTAAAATAATCATTGCACATATGACTACATATGATACACTAGTAATAAATTGTTTAGAGCCCAGAACAACAACTTCTAGAGGAAGTCTAAGCTTATGTATTTCCTGTCTAAGGCTTGCTTTCACTGCAAATGTTGGTGAGAATTCAATCTTAAAAGCTTGTCTTTTGCTATTTGAGATTGTGTGAGTGAGCCACTGTTTTAAAATTGTCACTGCCTTTTGAATAAAACCAGAATCAAGCACTGAAATATTTAAATGTATTCTATATTTTCTAACTTGTGCAGTTACAGTTCAAAGCCTGCTAGATTTGAGACATAGTGATGAAAGTCTCTGTTGCATGCAGCAGGGCCATCACTGTGGCAGCACTGCAAACTTTTCCTGTCTGATCTGTCAACCTCTGGAAGGCATGATGCTCAGCAGCTGATAAAGTGCTTTATGCTGAAACCAAAATTATGGGTTCTAATGAACCTCAGAAATGCTGCTGTCTTTGAAATGTGACTCCCTGTCCAGTGAGAATTGGGCTGTTTTCACAGTATTGAACAGCCACTGGATGATAATGACCTTCAATAGCTACAGCTTGGGGCTAGATCAGTGTTTGATACTAAGAGGTGAAAAGCTTTCAAACTCAGTACCAGTCCCTTGAGCTATTTAGTCCTTCCAATGACTTATGTCTTGGTAAACATAAATCCCCTTTGTCCTCATCATGCTTGTTGCTCTGCAGCAGGTTTTCTACAGGCTTTGTATCATTTTTTACTATAGATTTTCTGTAGATTTGAACCCTATTCACATCATCTGATGTATGCTCTTGCAATGTTTTGTTTCGAAGTCCAGCAACATCAATTAACTGTGTCTTTGCTGGGTTTTGAGGCTTCAGTGAAAAGAATTTGGGCAGCTGCACATCTCTTTGCCCTTTTCCATGGTGCAATCCAAAGCTCAATGGTGTGGTGCATATTTCTCAGAGACCTCATGGGTTGGAGTCAAATCAATTTTGTTGCCAATGTTGTGGGGAAAAATACATCTTTAAGGAAATATGTGAATGAGAGGAATAAAGAAAGATAATCTCACAGATTTACTAACAACTCAGATTTTCTCTTTAACATAGATAAAACAATCTGCCCAGGATTCTTCTTTCCTCCTCATCACTTCTGTTTTCCTCTTGATTGAGTAGGTCAGTAATGTAAACTGATAAACTGCTGAGAAACATGATGTGGACATGAGGACTTTCATCAAGCTTATAATTTTAGAACGGCCTCAGGTGAAAAACATGTATACCTTCATGCTTGTACATGTTTGCTTTATACTAAATATTTGTTAAATATTTTCATGACAGCTATGAAACAATAAGGTACATATAGTCCTGCATTTTGGGGAGCATACTGTGACACAGGGAATTCACACTAAAAGCAACAGCTCTAAAGCATTTTTAAAGTAATGTTCTTGACTGCATCCTTTCCTTGCGTGGAGTAGCACCCACATGTGGGGGTTTTTTTCCCTTGAACATTTCCTTTGAAAATTTCTTTCAGCTCTGTTTTTTTCTTTTTTTTTTTTTAAATCACTGGCTGATTATTACTGTATTTAGAGCATACCTTATCCCTGCAGATTTGCTCACTCAAATAGTGTCCTCTCACAAACAGATTAATTCAAATCTATTCAAATATAGCTTGGCTCGGAATACATGTTTACAATGTACTTGATTGTAAAGACCGTAGTAGACTGCAAGCTTTATCAAACTAAGAATATAAAGCATAAAACCTTGTGTGCCTTTGTTGTTGTACTTTAATTCTGTTAATCGCCCTAGGTAAAGATTAGCTGCTGTTGTCAATTTAATTCAGCTTCAAACAAAGCAACAAGGTCACTTCTTTTTTTTTCTTTTTTTTTTTAAGCAAACAGGATTGAGTTGTCATGTAGTTCTAATAGGCAGCACAGGGAATCATTAGTCCACCTCAGCTCCCTGACTGATGGGCATTTCACTTCAGTCATCTGACTGAGCACTAGTGGCCCAGTACTATTGACACCGTGTCAGAGCTGAGAGAAGATGCCTTAATCGGCTCAGACACTCTCTGCATTGATTTGACAAGTTGCTGTAATGACCTTCTTGTTTTTCTGAAGGATTACTGTTTACCCAGGGAGGTGCTGCTGAACGCATGTGCTGCATTGTCATGGAAACTATTGTTGTTGCATCTTGATCCCATTAATGTTCTAGTGTGTGACACTGATATGAGACACTGAATATTTCAATGAAGTTCATTCCACCTCAATAATACTAATCACTGATGATTCATTAGACCTACAAAATTTACAGGTAGTTCTGTGTAGCTTGGCCAGCAGCAACAGAAGGGCTGTGCACTTTAGGGCACTTTCCTGCCTTGATTTGATATTTTATGGCCCAGGTAGCTTCCTTACTGTACAGGAAGAAAGTGCCCCTGTTTATTTTGTTTGTTTTGTTTTCTAATTTTTGCTCTTTGACTTCAGTAGCTTGCAAGTAATTTAGGATGATTCTGGTTGAAGAAATAAGAAAACCAAGATGGGAAAAAAAATATCCTCATACTTGAGACATATATATCCATAAGGAAAAACAGTATTTTGGAGATAAGAGGGTTAGGTGATATATGGAACATTTTCTTCATCATGTTAAAAGTGTAGCAGCCTGTAACTAATATTTTTTCCCTCCTTCCTTGTAGCTTTAGGGTAATGGCAAGTGGAAGACATATCTCAAAGCTCATGATTCTAAATTCTCACTTGTTCAGTGCAAGCATATTTTTTCTCAGCCATTTCCTTCTCGTGTTTGGTATACTGAGTGTGTGATCTTTACTGTCTCTAGAAATTAGTTTCTTAGTACACCACATTCAGGTTAAACAACCGTAGTTTCAGCAGTGGTTTAGGCAAAAAAGAGTGAAAAAGAGCTACTGATATGAAGGAAATAATTCTAACAGGTTAGAAGACACGATAGCTGTTTCCTTGGAAAAGGCAGCATAGCAGGCTCTCTTCCAGGCTAAGTCTAATGATTAAGCTGCAACAGAAGTGGTTATTCTGACAAATTTGAGCAATTTCCTGTACATTGATTTTTGATGAGAAGAAAGGAAAATCTTCAGAGTTTTTTTATGTGAAGAATCATCTTTCATACGCAGCTTAGTAATTGGGAAATATTGTTTGAAAACATGTCAATACAGGTTGAGCTCTTATCTAGGGGCCATGGGCTGCAAATGAAAGAATGGTGCTATAGAAGTAGCACTTTACGAAAAAGGGGTTTTATTTGAAAATTAAGAATTATTTCAGTTTTACTCTTCACTCTTCATCTTAAGTGTTGCAAGGCTACCCAGGCCTAGGACGTATTATATCATAAGAAATCTGACTGAAGGAGATGTTGAAATCAGTGCTTAGCTGCAGTAACCTACAATTTCTCTCCATTCCATCCAATACACAGTCATCCAATCATCAGCTAATAGTTTAGGTTATTGACAGAAGTGTCTTATTGACTTCCTTGTTTAACCTAATAAATAATGAAATGCCTTTCACAGTATTTGAGGAAGTACTGAGTAATATTTCCCACACATTGCAATCAGTTTTTATCTGATCACAGAGTCATTAAAATTTCTGCTTTGATTCTGAGTTATCTGAGGTATTGTTAGAGTGTTTTAGCACTTCATTCACAGTACAGGCTACTGAATGGTCTTTGTGGAATTTGCCTTTGAGAAAGATGTGCAAAAATCATAGTCTTTGAAAGATCTATATCTCAGAACACAAACTAGGAAGGTTTTCCAGTAACATCATCTAGAACAGATGGTTTTTCCCACTGATTAACTATTTCACGTGCTGTACTATGGTCAAAGATGATTACGGTTATGATTACCTTTCCCTTTCAATGGAGAGGAATAAACACTTCACAAATACAGAATGTCCCAAATTCTTTTGAGTGGAGGTGTTCTTGAGAGGCAGAATACGTGCTCCTGTATTTGCATTTATAGTTATTTCTTGTTGGCCCCTGGGGTTATTCTTACATGGCAAATGTTCACGTCATGTCAAGAAAATTTTTTGCTTTAGAATATGCTCTTTACTTGAGCCAGACTGTTTATATAATGAATTCTGGCTTAGAAAATACTTGTCAGGTTCACCTTTTGAGTTTTATTTTTTTATTTGCTTGGAACTTCCTAGTCCTCTGTTGTGACAATGAAAATTCTGGATAGCAGTAGTTTAACATTACTTAGCAAATACAGTGAGTAAGCTCCGGAATTAGTCAGGGTCTGACATGGTAAGGAAGCAATGCGTTCACTTTTTGACTTTCAAAGGTGCAGAGCTATATTTCGTTCTATTACATAGAAGAAACTGTCTGATTGAGACCAAAAAAAAAAAAAGGTTCCTTCATCTTCTGCATTCAGCCCAATACAGGCAGTTGCTTGTTACATAGAATTAAAAATAGAGCCAGGAATTCTCCTTTCCTGATTCATACAAACCTGCCATTCTCTTATGCTCCAGATGCTTTCTGTCTTAGTAAAAAAAGCCTTAGGTTGCCAACATTAAATAACCAGGCATAAATAAATATAATTAGTAGTATTCCCAATTTTAAAATTTTTAGGTATTAATCTTACGCGTAGAGAAACGTATTTATGTGCGAGCTGCATACATGTTTCATGCATTAAATAAAGTGCGTTTCTATACAAAGAAATCAGACAGGAAAAGACAAAAATATGTACTGTGTGTAAGTAGAAGTATTTGAAGTTGTAGGAGTATTATGTGGTGCTCAGTTAAATAAATACTAAAATTCCAGACTCCAGAAAACATTCAGTGTAAAACTGCTAGTAGACAGTATATTTTCTGCTATATCCATATTACATTACTTGCAATTCAGATTGAAGACTGTGTAAATGTGGGATTATTGTATTAGTTTGAATTGAAATGTATTTCAAAGTGAAAGCTCAGCATATTGCAAAAATACCTATATAGCATCAGATTGTTGATATAGCCAAGAGGGATATGGCTTGCAGCCAGAGTGGCCCTTAATGGCACTGAAATTAAGAGTTTAATCAGCTTTTTTTTTTTCAATTCATAGCGTTGAATGAGACCCTTTAGGCTAAAATAGAATATTTAGTCTTAATTTTCTTTTTTTTTTTTTTAATTGTCAATCTACTAAAAGTTGCCTTGGTCTTGTTCGAGAATTAAGTGGAGGTTTTTACATTTGGAACATAAATTCTGAATGCTAATTTTGTGGAACCTCAAAAGTAAAGTAGTTTTGGGGTCTTTCTCTACTTAACTACTTGGTGTGTTTTTTTTTCACTTTAACAAAGATGCAAGATCTAATGGATGTCTATTAATCTTTTTGATGAAGTATTTTCACAATTGCTGTTCCAGTGCTAAGCATTCAATATCATCCTAGAAGACTCCTCCCTAATCAAATCAAGTCCTTAGGTTTTACAAGCCAAAGGTGAAAACCATTGTGTGACATTTTTTCCCCCAGAATGTTGGTATTTGTCTTTTTGAGGAAATCTTTATCCTTTTCAAGGATTCCACTTTATTCTGTTAGGTTTTTTGTTCTATGAACAATACACATAGCTGTTGGTGATTTATGCAAAATAGTTTAATTTAGAGATAAATTTAAAATTCCAGGTCTGAAAATAAATAAAACTGCATCCTCTGTCCTTAAAGACTGCCTCAACCTTTTGCTGGTTAGTTTATATGGTGATCCCCATAAGAGCTTGTTATTGGGAAAAGTGAGGAAAGGGGATATCTCTCCCATATAAGCCAGCCAATAGAGCTGTGTAACAAGCTGGCCCTAAGACTAGCTGGCATGGTTCTGCTCTAGTATATTAAAGGACTTCATCATAAACTAAACGCAGTTTAACAAGCTAATCACTAAGTTTCTTGCTTTAATGTGTCTTCTTGGAGAGCTGGTTCATACTCATACTTTGAATATTGTGTGCAGTTTTGGTCACCACAGTATAAGAAAGATATTAAGCTATTGGAGTTCAAAAGAGGGTAATGAAGATGCTGAAGGGCCTTGAGGTGAAGCCATGTAAGGAGTGGCTCAGGTCACTTGGTCTGCTCAGTCTGAAAAAGAGGAGATTGAGGGGAGACCTCACTGTGGTCTTCAACATCCTCACAAGGGGAAGCTGAGGGGCAGGTACTGATCTCTCCTCTCTGGTGACCAGTAACAGGAGTTGAGAAAACATCCTCAGGCTGAGTCAGGGGAGGTTTAGATTGGATAGCAGGAAATGGTTCTTCACCCAGAGGGTGGCTGGGCATTGGAACAGGCTCCCCAGGGAAGTAGTCACAGCATCGAACCTGACAGAGTTCAAGAAGCATTTGGACAACACTCTGGGGCACATGGTGTGACTCTTGGGAATGGTGCTGTGCAGGGCCAGGATTTGGACTCATTGATCCTTGTGGGTTCCCTCCAACTCAGCATAGTCTGAGATTCTGTGATTTGCTTGAACAGGATACGAACGCATCAGATTTCTGCTGCAATTTTAAAGCCAGTGGTTGCTTGACTGGTGTTCTGTGGAAAGATTATGTCTGGTAGCTAAGGACTAACTTCTTAGAACTCCATACTTCACAAATTATTTACTAAAACTACCAGCTGAATCTTCGTGAAGAATCTGCTGAAAAGGGACAAGCTCTGGTAAAAGAGCGAGACAAAGTGTCCATTAAGCTTCCTTATTCAATTGTGGTATATCTGTCCTTCACACAATCTTGCTGCTACTACAGTTTAAAATAATAGAAAAAGAACGCTGTTGAAGCATTGATATTACCAGGTACAAAGTGTGAATTTTGAAGTTAGGCCAACAAAAAGATAACTTGACACTACACACAAAGTAAGACAAACTGCAAGTAGACCAGCTGCTGATTTGAATCTGAATGAGTCTGGAAGAAGATGAGATGATTTTTCCTACAATCAAGCTGGGAACTTTTCTTCACTGAACATGAATTGAAAGTCTTACACACACACACACACACACACACACACACACACACACACACACATGTTCAAAAAGTGTGTTTAAAATGTCAAATTTTTGAGACATTAGTCAGTTCTTGTATTGATTATTTATTTTCCTTTCCATGGCTCAGCTTTCCGTATCGCAGCTCTACCTTAAAACAGTCTTAGGCAACTCTTGTTATGCCATGTATTCATGGGGCTGTTCCATCTCCCCAGGGGCCCTTTTAAAGCATGATCAGGCATAAAGCGTGCCAGTTTTTGTGCCATTATAAACATGGTGAGAATGAAAAATGGCCACCAGATACTAATATGAGACATATTAGACCATATCTGCAGACAGACTGTTGGAGATTGGGTTCATGCAATTAAAACCCGCTTGGACAGATAATTTGTAAAATATGAATAAGTTGTTACCAGTGTGGCAGTGGGCAACTTATTGTAATTTCAGTGGTTATTTGAGATCATTATTTTTGTTTGCAATATGTACTTTCACAGGGCCAGAATATTCAACACAGAAAAGACAAAGAGGTTTTGCAAAATAAATCCCTCTTGTGGTATGCCCAGGCTTGCATTAAATGGAACGAATAGTTCCAATTTGAACAACTGCTTGATGCTGGCCAACTGCTTGATGCTGCTGTAATATTTTTTTTTCAGGTGAGACTTCAACAATCACAATATTCTCTGTCTCTCCTGGCTGGAATATACTTGCTTGCTGAAACCAGTACAAACACATTTTCAATCAGAATTTCCAATTGCTGGTCTGGTAGCATGAAAAGATTCTTTAAATCAAGATTAAAAATTTTACTAGTACTTCACCATATATGCAATACAAAGATATGCCAGCTGTGTCTTGTGTATATAGTATCTTACTTAACTGGTTTTGAATTTTCCTTCACATGTACTTCTTCACCTTAATATATATATGTCTATATATAGATATATAGAGATACATATATGTTCTACCTTTGTTTCTTCAATCAGGAATCCTCAAGATATTCCTGATAGACCAATCTTCCAGGTTGTCAAGGGTATGCTGTAACTACTTTTTAAGCCAAGAGTAAGTATAAATCTTGTGGTGGCATTCCTGACTTGACTTCCCTCTCTTGAGTCATTATGAACAACTAACAGCTACACCAAACTCAAGATCAAGTCTGGGGTTTGATTTATTAATTTAAATGTCTTGTTACTGCATTGATCAGTTTCTTTTGCAACTTCTCCACTCTGTTTCTGTGTTTTCTATTGAACTGTCTGGGGTTTTTTTCTGCCTACTTTTAACCTCTCTTTTTGAGAATACTTTCAATACCTTTCCATATTCTAAACTTATAAAGAGAAAAGCTGCTCAGATTAACTACTTGTAGTGTTGCTAGCAAATTTGGGTAGCACTTTGATTCTTTTTTGTAGTGAGAGACTATGTTTGGGGATTTTTTTGGCTATGTCTATGCACCGCACGATTTAGAGAACAGACATTTCCTTAGAATTTTATGATGGGCTTGTTGCATTTTATGTTGGGATGTAGCAGTCTAAAATTTTTCCGTGTATTCTACCACAGAGAAAAGAGTAGATCCACCTGTTGGTTAGGAAAGGAAAAGAGCCTTTGCTGATACTGTCTTGCAGTTCGCCACGTTGTGTCATGGATAATGTTATTTATTGATTGTGCTGACAGTGAGAGTAAATAGAGCTAAGTCTGTTCTACATTGCAGATGAGAATGTGTATCTCATAACTCTTAATGCACAATCTGACTTCAAATCACTTCTTCATGTCTCTTTTCCCCATATAAACCAAACACATTTTTCTGTTTTATTATGTGAACATGAATTAATACAGAGAGGAAATAGGAGATGTTGTTTTTATTGCATATTTTTTCGACATGCAAGTCTTTGACTTCTTAGTAAAAATTAACAACTACAAATTCCATTTCATCTGTGAACCCTGTTATAGATTGCATTATTCACTCAATTGACTGTAACAGTTAAGGCGATTACCATCTGTGATCTAAATATCTGTTTATATTGGAATGCAGAAAGTGTTTCATTATTAATGCCATCTTATAAATCCAGTTCTCATTGAGATGACAATCAGTTCACTTTATGACAACCAGAGTGTGTTCTAATTCTTGCTGGTGTTTGATCATTGTGTGCAACTTGCAGACGCATTTGAAATGTTTCTGAGTAAGGCATGCAGGTGTGCATTAATCTTGCACTTTCCTCAGCAGATCACATGTCCACGATAGCTGTAAAATCATATACTAAAATATTCATGGCAAGTTTGTGTAAAGGACTGTGCAATATTGTATTTTAATCAAAAGGAAAAAGGCATTTACTTTGAAGTAGTTGGAGTAACAGCTCATGAATGTGATTTCCCAAAGCTGTGAAAAACCCATTGTAATTTGCTTAAACAGTATTCAGACTAACAGACTTCTAAAGTTGTTTTTTGTACGTAAGGATCAACAAGTTGGTCTCTAGCCTCAATCTTGATTCTTCTTTATTTTTAATAAATTTACAAATGTATCTTCTGGGCTAGATGGACTTTATACCACTGTAATTTCCATTTCTGTTTGTCTGTGATGCTAAGATTTGATTACAAAATGAAGTAGAGTTAGTATGACTTAGAGGACATTTACTGATCTCTTTCCCTGATACCTTTGCATTATTGTAGAAAACTCAAGAGACTGGATAACTGCATATTTCTCGTAGTGGCTGGAAGTCTCTCCAGCCGGCAATAGGTGGAGCTGATTGATGTCCTACCAGCATCTTTGAAGCTCTCTGTGGTGAAAAGTGATGGGATCATCATGCTCATGTCTGAGTACTCCTTTTGGAAGACAAGCATCTAATAAATGTAAGGCGAGTATTTGGAGGTCCTAGGCTGTACTAAAGCTTGATATTACCTTCTGATTACTTTCAGAAGTTTGTTTCTGCCATAAGAAATTAATTAATTCGTTATTATTCTTCCCTAAAACATTTGCCAATTTTTCCTTTTTCACAACTCCTGTCTAGAAAGGCACTGTAACTTAGGTTCAGCATTTTGTATTCTGTAGTAAGGAAACCTGCTGCCCCTTCCCCTCTAATGAATCCAGAATTATCACAGAGTCACATGAATAATGTATATACACCAATTAAATGTAACTGCTGTATTAGTTCTCATGGGATATATCCAGTGGAAGCAACAATCTTGTGGGCAATGGCACTGTGTTTTGACACCTGAAGCTAACCCCATATAGCTATTTGTGATGGTTTGAATTCTATTAATTTATACCTTTTTTTTCCAAGCAAACTTAATTATTGTAATTCTAAATTACGAGTGCCTGAATTTATTTTTTGCATTCCTTAGGGCCATAAAATACATTACACTGCTAAATTGCAATGTAGTGAGCCTAACTAGTGTTGGATTAATTTAGGAGGTAGAAGTAAAAGAGTGCAACTGAAAGTTTCTGACTGTGAGGACATGTTGATTTGATAACTCCATTCCAATAAAAGTAATGTCTTGAAAACAATAGGCCCTTGAAGTTTTTACTGAAGTTGCTTCAGTCATGCGGGGTGAGGAAAGCTTTTCCTCTGTGAATATGGCTCTGTCACTGGCTGTGGAATCCAAGAGATGTGTAAATCTGTGTCAGCCATGTCACTGCAAGAGTAAAGTGAGCTCAAATGCTGAGACACTCAGTTCACTGTAGCCTTGCCAGCCCTTCTCCAAAAATGGTTCAGAAATAAATCAGTGCTGCCATACGACCCCAGTCCTGGACAGGTAAGCCTCTTCAGCATAACCTTACTTAACTGTGCAGACCCACAAACTGCTAGGAACCTCTAACTGTGCTCTTCATGAGCTTAAAACTGATAATCCACAAAATCAATTTGTTCTCTCAAGAAGACATCTTGAGATGAAAAGCTGAAATTCAGCTTGCTTATAGTTATTAAACCGCATATGGTACTTTTTAGAACAGCCAATGGACAGAATAGGCCAAGGTGGGATTTTCGAAGGTGCTTAAGGCATTTAGCACCATAACTGACACTAAAAGTCTGTGGGATTTACAATCTTACATGCCTCTGGCACTTGATTAAAAAAATCTAATTTCAGCAGATAGTACTCTGGACTGTTACTGGGGCTTAGGTTCTGCTGATACAGCCATGACCTGCAGCTGTGGAGCTGCTGTTTCAGAGCTTCTGCAACTCTCATCCTTTCTTATCCTGTCCAGGCAGGCATTTCCATTGATCTCTGGAGTTATACCACTCATGGAATGCCCTCATCTCCCTCTGTCTTCCTTTGAAGGGATCACATTTTCATAAAGTGAACACTATGTCTTAGAATAGGTTTATGATGAATGTACCATGGACCTGGGCTTGATTGAGGCATCTGAATAAAACTGCAGTTCCAACAAAAATGTTGCCTTTCAGCATTATTTGGAGAAGCTTGCTGGAATTGAACATTAGCAAAGGGGAATTCTGGAATCTCTCTTTTTGTAGTTTTTTTTAAAACAATGGACACCAAGCAAACTAATTTGTCAGCCTTTGGGTAAGTCACTGTGACACTGCCATACTTTCAAGAAAAGGGAGTTTGGAATAATTCAGGAGAAGAACTACATTTATTGATTCCTTTTTCAAAAAAACCCAAAAAATACTGTATTATTTAAACTTAAATTTATTCAAGTCAGTGAGTTGCTTTCAAATCATCAAGCTGCACTCTTGTATATTACATTTATGGCTTTTGTCTGGTTAAACATAAGTCAGTTTTCTGTCCAATTTTCTTTACTGACAAGGTCAAGAGAAGGGGATTTAAGTTTGGTTTTCTTACATTCAAATTACATACCATCTCATGTGAAGGATATACAGACAAGCACAAAGCGCATGGTTCAGTGTATAAACTGTACTGTTGCACCATATATTGCCTAAGCATCACAGGCTGACATTACTTTCAATTTTAAAAATAAATGTGTATTTTATTTTATGTTGACTTCCTTTTACAGTCCACTTTGTCAGAGTTCTAACATTGCTTCAGGTCTGCCTATAGATTATTGTTATTGATGTAACACCTTTGCCAATCAAAAAGAGTTTTTATTTTTTTTCCATGAATTAACTTCTTTCAAAACTCAGAAAAGATAAATACAGTATTTACAGGTAATAATTAGAAAGCCTTGTATAATGAAGCAAGAATTTTAAGATTAATAAATAGCTGAATGTGAGTCTTATAGCCTGCTTAATTAATCACTAAGCTCTGGAACAACTGCAATTCATATGTCAATCCAAACTCTTTTATGGAAGTGATTTGAATCAATTGCTAATGAAATTGAGAAATTTAGAAGCAGCATCTTGACTTTCAATTGACAGGACTCATATTTAACTCAAGAAATGTGACAGTTAATGACAACATAAAAGTACTGTGAATTATTTGTCAGATCATATGAGAATTACAACATTAACCTATTGAAAGAGCTTGTAGCTGATCAGTTTGAAAATAAATACTCATAATGACATATTTAGAAATCTATGATGCTGCTTAAAATATGAGAGAGTCTGAAATAAAGCAAGAATATAATCTTACAAATACAACAATAATACTTCAAGAATTCTCCTATACTGCCACATACACAGATTCATTCTTACTGCTGTAAAAACAGTAATCTTTTAGAAACCCTTTATTAAATCAATTACTTTAAACTGCCAAAGTAGTTTCATGGCTAATTCTTCTTCTTTAATGTAATTAACATTTTTACTCTTACTCACTTACTTGAATTTAGATGATTCTGCTGTTGAATTTGTTTCCTTAACTTTGCACTTCCAGCCACATTTTAATTAATTAAAACTTCATCCAGATGGAAAGAGACAGTTATTGTGTGTTAATGGAATATCAGTGGAAAGTGCACTAATCAATAATTAATTTAATTAAGGTGTATATGAGACAATATTGCTATATAATTAACTGAAAACCACATAACACATGCATATTTAAATATTCATTAATAAGTTTGTTAGGAGTTTTAGATCATGCTGTTTTATGGATTTACATGACATGTATTAAATTAAAAGCATTTGCCAGAGAGATCCTGAAATACACGTTAAATTCAGTTCTTAATGATTTTGACTGTCATGTAGCAAATTTAGGCAATTGAAGCCCCACTAAGAATAAGAGTGTGCCATCTTGGAGGTAAAAATCTGCAGGTTTGTTTTAACCTTTGATAGATGTGAAAAAAACCCTATGAGATGAAGTTACATGTGAGAAAACATGATCTATACTTGAAAAAATGTGCCTTAGAAAGGATTATGAATAATGGAAGTATTTTGCAATTCCACAGCTAAAGCTGGATGATTCCACTAACATGATGTTCAGACACCCTACTTATTATTACTCTGTTCTGTTAATATTGATGAAGTTATCTCATTTGCTCATTGTGAATGATTTTTCATGAGAATTTACCGGTGAATATGCTAATTAAAGGTGCTGCTGATTTCATGCATTTGCTAAACTTTTAAGTTCCAAATAAATAATATTTTCATGTTTCCTGTGTGTTCAAAATTCATTACAGTTTGTGTAATTAATGATTATTGGGCTGAATAGTGACAACTTTTAGCAGGGTATTTCAAATCCATAAAGTTTTATAATTAAAAAGACAATCTCTTTCTTGAGTATCCTGATCATAGTCTATCTACCAGATGTTCAGCACAAAAAGCTTGACTTTATGAAAGACTTTTAAGATTGAGGTACAAATCTGACTCTCAGACTGAGAGTAAGTTAAAACTTGAATATTGTTCATTAACAATTGATAATGAAGAATTTAACAAAGCTAAGTAATTGTCATGAAGAATAGTGGAGATTTTAATAATGGAGTCTGACCAGAGCTGGCAGATGGAGGACTGAGAGATTCAGGTTGCTGAAGTTTTGGAGAAAGACTTGACAACTAGCTTACAGTAGCTGTACAATACTAAATGGCTTATATTTGGTGAGAATAATTTTCACCTATATTGCTTGCACATTCAGTATATGGTTGGAGGTAATTTAAATCAATAACAGCTGGGATTTTTCTTTTTTAAAAAATTTATTTTATATTGACATGATAGCTTGAACAATAGCTTGAAAAGCTACTCATCTTAATTCTCTGGCTAACTTCTGTGAATCAGTACACCCTTTAATTACATGACTCATTTTTTTACATGTTTAGCAATGCAGTTTATTGGATTGGTGTCATAAGGCAGTATTTTATATAAGCATTCATTAATAAGTGTTATTATATTCCAAGGGATGCTATTTACATAGAGCCACACACTTATACTGTGAAAAAATGTACAGAAAAATTCTTTTCTATACTGTGTAAGAGGAAAGATTGCAAGCTTTCTGTTTTAAAATGGTGTATATTAATTTTACATTATTTAATCTGCATAGCTTATTTTAAAAAAAATAGTTGAGCAATTTCTCCCCCAACTCCTCTCCCCTTCATTAAAGTTTCAAACCCTGGTCAGTACTTTCCCAGGAAGCTGTTAATCACAGTACTAGTTAAGACTGATTTAGAAGTATATTTTTCAGAACCTCAGATTGCTATTCAGTTTCTAAGTGACTCCCTCGACATCTGAGCCTGTTATTTACAGTGGGAAGTAACACTGGAAACTGTGGTGTTACGATATTGTAACTTCACAGTGGAAACTGAAGAACCAGCACAGAGAGCTGTTTTCTGACCTCTGCTGGAGCTCATTCAGTGCCTGTGAAACTTGGGAGTGATCTCACAACACAGGTCCATGAAGACTGCATCCAAAATGGAAAGCTGTGTCCTGCTGTCAGGTCTGCTGAACACCCAAGTCCCCAGACACAGCCCTCTCCTGGAAAATGCAGGGCTTCTGGTAAGCTCCTGCCTGGGGTGGTGGGGAAGTCTTCCCAGGTAACTGCTCTCCCAGGTTTGAGTCCTTATAGTCTAGATCCATCATTGCCCTCGATATCAAATACTTGCTGCATTTTAAGAATGTTCGTCTCTTGCTCAGCTCTGTTACACTCCAGCTTGCCCTTTTAAGGTCTGCATTCAGTAGTAATTGCAACTCTTTTATATACAGTTAATTTTTCTTCTGAAAACCAGAGTGTTTTCCCCTGCAAGGTGTCTCAAAATGCTGAACATACTGCCTTGGCACAAAAAAAATTTCTTCCTATCACTTCAGAGACAGCAATCTTTGAGCACTCATGGCTCTAATGGCCCTCAGTGAGAGAGAGAACTCAGATGTCACCTGAAATTCATCTAATAGTAATTTCAGTACTCTGCCTGAGCTGAATACTTAATGTGCCTGTCACCTTCTCAAATTCACATTTAGCACAGGGAAAATTATGTATACATGTGACTTCATTACTCCAGGAAGACTAACATATTCAGGAAGAATTGGGCAGTTCCTTTCAGAAGCAGGAATGTGGTAGACAGAGGCAAGCTACCTCCTCAGCCCATTTTGGCAACCACAGGTTAGCACTCAACCACTGAGCACAGGTATTTGTTCCATTTATCTCATTACTTCTTCCACCAGCACAATCGAGCTCCCCTTCCTTGGCTGTTATGGCCAGTCAGTGACATAAAAACTACAGAGGTCTCATTTCCTCTGTAAGGAGCTTAATGGAACCCCCAAACCTATTATTTTGTGCAAAACAAGTTTATCCACAGTTGAAACGTCATGAGAAATAGTGTCTCAAGAACCACTTAAAAAAATAATTCTTCATATCTTACTAGGAAATAATGCCCACAGGCTGTGATAGTAAGTTGCTTGGAGTTGATATAAGGGAATTGTGTGGATCTTAGCTAAATGTGAAGTAGTAATACAGTCATGCAATTTTTACCTGTGTGTTTTCTGTAGATCTCAGGGTTTTATGCTGTCTCTTTACACTGGAATCTATTCACACAGAATCTATTAATCACAGGTATTGGGATAATACCTGTGGAGAAGCAAGCTTTTTTCCATCCTTTTGTTGCTGATGTTGGGCCTGAAAACCCAAGACTAGCACAACTCTGCTTCCACACCAAAATAAACTAAATTCATTCTCTGAGATAAAACAAGGCAGCAAATTGGGGAAGTTTATTTTCATGCTTTGTACCAGCTGGAGCAACACACTGGTCTTGGTGACCCACATCAGAAAAGAGAGGCTTTAGCACCAGTCTTAAGATATATTTGTATTTACTTGTTTGTCGTGAAGTTCATGGTATAACTCAAATTCTATAAAAATAGTGACTGGTAGATAGTGTTTTGTTCTTCCTGCCCAAAGCATCCTCCCTGTTCATTGTCGTTTTTCAGGGCGTAATGGTCCACTTAGGCTGTTTCTAAATTTGACCTTTTTTTTTTTTCCTCATTACAGGAAGAAACTCCTCTTTAACCATGCAGAAATATGAAATCAAAAATTATTGAAAGGCATTGAAAACATTGAAAAATGTTGGTATTATTATAAAAGATTCTATTATGTTTATCTTTTTGTAAGTTAAATATCTTCTGCTGAAGAGCTATAACATGCCATGTCATACACAGAGCCTCATAAAACCTTGGCCTTATGGTTAACATTTTTAATTCTCACTGAGAAAGGACAAAAGGGCTTTCCCAATCAGTCTAACCCCTTTTGTAAACACAAATGTCTTTTTGCAGATCTAGCACATGAGGGTGTTATGTGGCTAGCCCTGGCCTGACTCCGTTTTAGCCTCCAGTTCATAATGCATCCTGGGCAGTTCTGAGGAGGCAGGTATATTTCCATTTCTGCTGCCAAAGTAATATATCTTAACTGCTCTGTTATGATGCTGCTTAGAGCACCAAATATATATTACTGCCCAGAAATAGTTTAACTGTAAAAGCTGGGGGAAGGGGAGGAATCTTCAGTTTTCTTACTTTTCAAGCCTAAGGATAGTGACGTGACATTAGTCCAATTTACTGAGTATAAAACTAAATTAAATCAATGCTTGAAGCTTTCCTTGAATATGTCTCAAATTCAGTTCATCTACCATTATTGAAAAGTATCACATTTAAGTCTTAATAATTCTTTACACTAGAGTGCTATTAATGTCATCATTATTATTATACTTCCCTATCTTCAATATATTATAGCTGTTAGAATTCAAGTGCAAAAATCAATGGGAAATTTGTATTTGATATAAAATATTCTAATCTATTACAATTAATTTCTTTTCCTGCATTATGTTAATTACCCTCTTCCCCACCTGGGAAGAAACCCCTGTTGAATTCTTGACTAGATTTAGATCTAACATTGCTTCCCCAGAGTGCAAATCTTTAATAAAAATTCCATATTTAATGTCTCTTTTCTTCTGCCTTTTGTACACAAAACACAGTGAGAAATATTAAGTGAAAGGTTTGGTTTGACCAAAAGGTTTTGAATGCAGAAGACATCTGGTCTTTGATGAAATAAAATTTAAAAAAAAAAACTGCCTCAGCTTTTGCCCACGGGCAATTAAGCTGTACATATGCTATTTCAAGATTAAAAGCAGCACTGAAAACTCAGTCATGATTGACTGTTCAACGGTTATATACACATCTAAAGAAATATCTTTGACACATTGTTTTGTTTCAGGAATGACCTCCTTCTCTTCCTAGCTTGGGGAGAATTTTTCATCCCTTCTATATTGAGAAATTATTTTGAATAAATTATCAGTTATTGTTTAAGAACCTACCCGTCACTGAAAAATTTAATGTTTGTTTTAATTATACCAATGATTCTTTTAATTTCTTGACATCAACATCATACTAAGAATTTCTGGCTTTTCCATACTTTTCCCTAAATGTTAGAGTAAAACATTTGTACCATTTTATGCAAGTCTTCATTATCTCTGTTTTTTACTCTCTTTTTTTCCTCCAATTTTTCTTACAAACGTGAATCTCACAGAGCATGATCATGAATTCTGGTCAGTCCAGGACCTTGAAAGGGGTATATGTACCAAAGAAAAGTGATCCACTGAAAATAACAATTCAGAATTATTTTGAAAGCCCTGTAATGAGCAAGGCTTGAGCCTAAAGGTTTGGGTTGGTTATATATCTGACTCTGCCCATTTTTAACAGTTTATTTACTGGATTATAAGGTTATCAACACCAATAGAAAAAGAGTTATTAATGCTGATTCTTCTCAAATGTTAATTTTCTTCTGGATTGACAGCCAAAAAATGCACATTATTTAATATTTTTCTTTAAATTTAATAGCATTTGCTCAGACTGAAACTGATTTTTCATAGTGAAAAATTTAAATCTTTTCCCAAATGTTCTAGATCAATCAAAAATTAGTTTAGAGGAGTCTCGGAGAAGGATCTGCAATCAGTGGGGGATTTGGGTGACATTACCAGTGCTCGGAAGATGTAAAGGTGACAGGAAACAGAAACCAACAATATGCACTGGCTCAGCCTGGAACTGCTATTGCTTTCTAAACCCAGAATGAACTGGTTGTGCTTTGAGATTCTTCTTCCCTTCTCATAATCTCATCATCCCACATTACTTGGACAGTTGATAAGTTGTTTCCTTGAGTTTTCCACTAGTTTTTTTTTTTTTACAATACATCGTTATATTTATTGTCTCAGGCATCAAAAGTTTGAGTGTGTCTCTGTTTCCGTACTGCATACGTGTGAACAAAACTCTGTGTGATGGATCATGCTCAATGCCTGTGCTTGGTTGTCCAAGCAGTGTCTGGTTTTGAATTGGCAACCTTATCATGAAGAAACATGTCTTGTTCAGTTCAGAGCCAAGGAGCTTATCTCACCTCTGAGACTGCATATCAACCTGAAGGTCTGAAATGAAATGACTTCAGCACGATCAGATCAATTTGCTGTGAGAAGCCCACATCACAATACAAGCACACATAACTCAGCTGGCTTTGGCAGCTGGCTCAGGAGAGAGCTGGGCCTACATGTGCAGGAGCACTGAATTATTTCTTCTCTCTGGAGATGGAGAGTCAGAAAAGATCCCTTCAGGTCAGGGTTGAGGACTCATGAGGAAGCCAGCAATGAGGCAGCTAAATTTTACTTCAGTATGCTGGACATTCAACACTTTTCAAGGCTAAGACAGTGAAGGTCAAGAGGCTAATCTTCTCTAAAGCAGATGATCACAGAAATTATGTGACACATCCAAATGTTGCACGTGCCTTCCTAATTATCCCACCTAGTAAGTGTTTTCTCCTAGATTAGAGCCCTTTCCTTTCTTGGAAAATAGTAGCATTTATTCTCCAGTTATCCTGAGATGTTGTTGAAGAGCTCGAGGGTTTCATCTTGCTTTTCCTTTTTAGACACAAATATATTGCCCTTCACAGACTTATTTCATGTAAAAACATGAAATTTACTATTTTTGACATTTAGCATGCATATAGCAACACAAGTAATATATTATTTTCCTTTATTACTGACAATCAAGTTTTACTTTCCTTTTTGTAGCAATGAAAAGTAGCTTTAGCAGTACATCTGTCAAAATATTTACCTCCTAGGCCACCAAATTTAATGTCAGTATCTGCTTAGTATTTTAATTTCTGTTATCAATGCTAGAGGAAAGAAGATGACACTAAGACCATATATCATGTAGCTCAAAAGTTACAATAAAATAATAGTTTTGATCTGGGGTCAATCCTTAAATTTATGCAAGTACTAAATCAGATTGACAGTCATCTTAATGCTTAAAGGACTGATGCATCTAAGTTACTGATGTAACTAAATCTAAGTTTCTATAAGATAAGCATTGGTGTTAGTGCAGCACTTTTCAATGACTTTTTAGTTTGGATCAGCTTGTAAGGTATTGATGACCATCAGGTGGATTGGGTTTGTTTGGTTTTTAACCCCAGTTGTCATGAGTTGACCCCTCTCAGACCATAAATAGGTACATAAAAAGGCCCTCAAAATTGCAAGCAATTATCATTGAGTTAGTCAAGCTCTGCAGAGACTGAGGACTGGACAATTTCAGAGAGCTATATTTTTTCTGTCTCCCTTCTTTCTTCATCTAAGCCTTAACAGGCTGGTGAAGGGGAGTATTTTTGGTGGGTTAACTAAACTTCATTTTTTAGCACCATCATCTCTATCTCCTGCTGGGAAAAAGAGGATAAATGCCCTTTGAACTGGGACATACCTGGTATTTTTCTGCAGCTTTAAATTGAATTAACACATGGAGTATGTCTATGTGGGATGGGGAAGAAGGATAAAAAAAAGAAATAACAAATTTTTCAAATGCCAGAAATGTTATATGAAGGAAGCATTATGAATGAGAGATGGTTAAAATTATTTTGCTAAGCCCCTCTGTCCCTTTTACCCCTGCTCTTGTTATCAGCTTGGAGGCAGGGAATATCTGTTCTCCTTTCACTTACCCACATTCTCGCTGACACCTTTCACTTACCCACATACATTGTGTTCCCCATGGAGTTTTTCATCTTGTTGCAAAAATGACACTTTCAGGGATATGACTGTAGAGGCTGAAATGTTGATTACCTAGCATTAATCATTTCTGGAAATACCAGTCTCTAAAGATGCTAGTCCTCTGGGGTGCATATAATATGCATGGAGAGGAACAGACTGATAGCATGTGTGGGAGTGCGTGGGACAGTACATATTTACTCTTGGCCATTTTGGCATTGATTTATCCTTTTGTGGTCACATTTTAAAAATATTGTTGACTTCCCATTGTAGTTAATTAACTGAAGAAGCCCTCCTCTTTTGGTGTTGCTCTCCACTGGTTTCATTAATATGTAATGAAATTTCCCTTTGTGCCTTTATTGTCAATGTTTGAGAGCATATCTGCAGGGAAGGCTATATACCATCAGTCTGGAATCCCACTTCCCTCTCAGCTGCTTTTCTACATATTGATGGCATACAGGATAAACAGAACAAGTTAATTTGTAATCTTAGATAGAAAATGATAGCTGCACTGTTTCTGTCATTGAGCACTCTGCCAGTTTAAACAGCTGATTAGTCAGCTTCTGTGGAATCGATCTGAATCAGTTCCACCTGCGTGCACCCACCAGGAGCCACTTTATTGTAAATCAATCATTCTGAAAACATCTCACAAAGGGGCCAGTCCTCACTAACAAGCCATCAATTTAAACTGTCTGTCTGGAGAACTCTAGAAATTAGAAGTGCAACAAACATTTATTCTAAAATTATGAAGAAGTTGTTTGGGTTTTGTGGGTTTTTTTTGGGTTTGGTTTTTTTTTTTTTTTTTCCTTTTAAATGATAGCCTGTGATATTTGGTGCTCGTGGTGATTTTCTTGCCTTTTTTACCTTTATTTTACTCCTATGCATTGGGTCACTTTTCAGACATCCCAAAAGTGCAGGTACTTTCTCATCAGAAAAAACAATAGGTTTGGAATTTTAACAACAATGGATGGAATGGATGGCCTTTATTACTAGAAGGCAACATTAACAGTAACTCAGAGACTTTATATCCTGCCCTTCAGCCCCTTGGGTGTTAAGATCGATCCCCAGAGTCAGAGAAGTTCTCCTTATTCCTTGACATGATGAATTGCTAAATTTTGCCTGTGCAGAGAGTGGGTCTTCCAGCTGGCAGTGGTTGGAGAATCTGCCCCAGGGGAAAGATACAAATATATGGCTTGGTCTCCAAACCCTTCCTTTAAGACACTTCATACGACCCTAAATAAAAGAGAGTGGAGAAGGTATATTCTACCTTTTTTTTTTTTTTTTTTTTATTGGCCTGTCTAGGCATTTCACTTATGTCAACAAAAAAGCTGTGAGAATCGTCTTTTCTGGTTGTTTAGAATCTCTGGAGTCTCATTCCGCTTGAGAAAAAAAATATGGCAGCACTTAGTTTGCAAGGTGTAGAGCAAAATACTGCGGCGATGTTATGCTGTGTAATTACACGCTGCCACCTGATTGCATTGTCAACACTGTCTCTGATTACAAGGTAATTGCTTAGTTACTAGTTTGGATGCAAAGCCTTTCAGAGACTTGTGTATTAAACAAGTGTCCCGCTCTTGGAAATGCAGTCAAAATAGAAGTTCAGTGAGGCCTCGTGTGATTGTACAGAAACTAATTTTTCACTTGGGTTTCACTGGGCCTGGTCTATCTCTGCTTAACCCCAGCTGAAATCCTCTCATCTATCATCCCATTTGTAGTAGGATACTCTGGTGAGATGTCTCTTATCAAATAGTGTAGAGTATTCACAGCAAGTTCAGAGCTTCAGCTTCCCTCCTCTTGCAGGGGGAAACGTGAGAGACTAAAATGTTAGTGGTAAATGCCTCAAACAGTCGGCCATTTGCAAAGCAGTGGGTGCTTTTCTGACATGTATGGTAACAGCCCAGGTACAGAGGGGTGAACACCAGAGCATGACCACCACTTGTTTAGCAACAAGTCGAGTTTCGAGCTGGGTAATGGAAGAGGAAGTTAAGAAGCAGATCCTTTGAGGCAGGGCAGGGGTTTTTATCACACCGCTGTCCTCCCTTACACAGCTGGCTCAGTTGTTAACACATACCCACCTCTTGTAAATGAGTCTCCTGCTCCTTATCTTACTTCCGATGCCATTTTCATGTAGAGCTGGTTCAGCTGTTTGCTGAGCCTCTAAAGGTGCTTAAATTACTTCCTCTATTATGACAGGCTTGTGCAATGTAACCAAGATGACCACTGGTTGGTCAACTCACATTTTTCACACAAGTAATAGTTTTGTCAGTGTTGGCCATGATTTCTACTTAATTAACTTTGTACCATCTGATAATCAAAAAATCCCTGAGCTTATTTGTCTTCATGATATTCTGAATGACAGGCTTTGAGATGCACAGGAGTACCAGATAGAAACTGTGCAAGAATGGCTATGGTTTATTTTAATCTGGGGAAGATAAAAATAGGAAAATAATTGTCTTACACTTATTTAGGAGAATAATTTGTTTAATCAGCATGTATTTGCTGTCCAGTATATCTTTACCCCAGTTCCATGGACCACGATCAAGGGTGTGGATCTCTCCTTCTGCCTTGTCCTCCAGTGACTGCTGAAAATTTCCCATGAGCTGACAAACTATAAATGCATTCATTGTGTGTCTCCACGACCATAGCCACAAATTTTACCACCTTGGAATCAGGAAAATATGGATGTTCCATCACATTACCCAGAAAAGTTTGTATTATCCAGCAAAGCAAACATAATCTAAATTACACAACTTGATCATCTATACTCTTTTTTTATCAACCAAAATTTGATAAACTTCTTGTCAATATTATTTGCTTTCTGACACGTTTTGACCCAGACCACTGTTTAGCATATGCAGCCTTTTATTCCAGGCTGTATTTCAAATTTGACTCAAGTGGGCCCTTCAACCTCCTTTTGGCTCCGTACTCTAGCAGTTTTGGGTGATTTAACAGAATTTGGACAAAATTAAAAGGGCATCAAGAACTAAAGAAGAAAGAATAAAGATGATAGGATAGGTAATCAGGTAAAAAGACCTTCAAATATCTTTCGTTTTAAAAAGGCACCAAATTCTGTCCTTAGCAGCTCTTCTGTCATATCCTTTGCTTATACTAGAAAGCAGAATATAATACTTATTTAAGACAGTGACTCTCATTGATTAGCTTATTTGAAAAGAGTTTGTTTTCTCTCAAATCTCAGCCAGTAGCTTTTTGGATGAGATGGACTGCTTGCTGAATAAATAGCAAAGAAACAGAACTATCATGGGAAGCTTTGTATTTCTTTTGCTTAATGATATTATAGTATTGTTGGCTAAATGCAGAGGTGTGTGTAAAGAGGAACACTCTGCTTAGGCATCCAGTCCAACACAGAATTCTGCAAAAGGCTACTCTATTAATTACAAAATATATTGGTCTCACTAGCAAGAGTAACAAGACTGATCAATGCTCCTCAGCAATGAAAAATCAGACAGTCTAAAATGTTAGTATGACAACAATGTATAGTTTGGGACCTAAGAAGTGCAATGACAATAACAGTAAAAATCCCCATTTATGGGGCACTTTATCAAACAAACATCTCAGGGCACCACACAATAAAAACATAAGAAAATGGAATCAAACAGAGCTGTGGGGTTGATTGAAGGGAAATCATTGATCCTTTTCCCTTAAACTGTAATGAAAAAAAACCAAAACCTTCGTCTCTTGAGGTCTAACATAAAAGTTCGAAACCTGTTTCAGATGTGTAGTACTAACATCCTGAAGATGATTTCTTTTCTTGCTGATTCCAGATTTGTTCTGGCAGGGCACAGAATAGGGTGCCTGAAACAGTAGATTGAAACTGATTAAGAGTGTGCTTACCACTTTATAGTACAAAAGCTTATTCAAGGATTATAGAAAAATGCCTTAAATTTGAGGAGAAGTACAAGAGACTAGTTGATATAATCTCTGATCCTTCAGCTAGTATCTCTCCTTTTTTGATGTGCTAACATCTGTCTTTGTTTCAGATTCATGCAGGTGACTCTACTATGTGACTGTACCAAGTCACAAACGACTTCTTGTCTTTTTCCTGCTTTCCCTGTCTCAAATTCCTTTCTGTTGATACTGGGATTCCCATCCTGCATCCAGCTGCATGATGCAGTTATGTCTGTAAATCTTTTTTTCTCCCTTCTCAAAGTGCAAGAATAGGCACTCCTCTTGGCAGTTAGTCGTGGTGAAGACGCTTACATATAGAAAATGTCATTTCTAATAACTCATTCCACTGCCCACCCTCATTTCCATGCTCAGTGTGATGACTATGTCAACTATCAGGTCCAATGAATAATAATAAGCTCAATAAAGCTTTTTATCAATATACTTTTCCTGATGTTCCTCACTCATTGATATTTCTCCATTGTTTGCTTGAACAATCTGTTATCTCCAGTCATCTTTACTTGTGTGAACCCAGACACTGTGTGGAGAATTTGCAGGGTGAACAAAGACATCTGTAAAGCCTTCACTACTGAGGAACTTAATCAAACTGATCAGTCCAAACTGCATTACCTCTGTTGTGTGAATTCTGTCTGAGCAGCACAGTTCAGTGGTAGAAACTGTTCAGTAGTTATAGAGAGCAGACAACTATGCAGACAAACAGTGCTTATGCCAGCTGACAGTCCAGAAAAAGAAGCTGGTGGTCTGCACAAGGAGTGCATCTTTTGTGAAGATAAACCGAACATACATACAAAAAAGCTTAAACATAGGTTTGATTTCTCCAAACTTGAAAATAAATTTCACTTCTGTATATATTAAAGGCACTTGCAAAAGAGCACATCTCTATTACTAAAGGTAATGAATAAACATGCTTTCTTTTCCTCATTCAGACAATTTAATCTTGAAGCTATTAATTTTATTTTTTTCTTGAAACATGTTGCAAAATACTAATGCTTGTGGCTTTGGACAAGTTTGTAATAACCTTCTGTAAAAAAAGTAATTGAATTTTAACTAATTTGGCATCAATGGAAAACCAGAAACAAACACATCCCTGAATGTATTTTGCAGGAGTTGCAAACATTCATTGAATTCATTAAACATTCATTAGCATTCATTAAATACTCTTGCTGGAATATTAGTCACCATCAAGAGGTACTGTGCTGACTATGTGACTGCAATTTTATCACTAGATAGATTATCGATAATGCAATAGCTTTTCATTACTTTTCTGATCCAAATACGTTAATGCGAACAAACTTCTATTAATTTCAGTAACCTGTAAAGGGAAATTGCATTTCAGATCTCTGAGACCATTCTGCAGTTCTGCTTCACTGCAAAATTTTTATAGAGGTTTGTTTAGACTGATAGGGAGTACTCAGGACACTAATGCAGTAAGAGAAATAAGACAGGGTTCTCTCAGGTTTCGCTGGGGCAGAACGATCCTGACTGAGCCTGAATGGATCCTGGTCCATCTGGATGTCTCCTTTAGCTCAGCAACACCAGATCCAGGGTACTGACAAGCAACAGTCAGCTTTCATAGGCATAAGGTGTCAAGTAATGTAGAGTTGATAACTTGTTTTAGTTTTCTAATTTGCACTAGAAAAAAACAATTGTTTTCCTGAGGAAAATAATATGTTATAAATTTCAGTTTGGCAAGATTCAGCCTGGGATAGAAACCCTATTCTAAACTTTCTGTCACGCTTTACATTATTTTCTTATATGTCTACAATTACTATACTTTGTGGCTCCCAGGTTATGACCTTGTAAGAACATAAAAGAAAAAAAAAAAAGACCATTTTTGCCCCGTTGGGTTTCATGAAGTTGTAACAACTTGCAGTCTTTCTTTCTGTAGTCCATTCATACCCTGCCGTGGAGGTCATACTACTGATCTGACTGATTGGAGAAAACACCAAGAATTTTCTCTCCAGAAACAAACAAAAAACCAGAATATAAAAGAAATTAGGATATTTAATGTTTTGCATATTTAACAATGACATTTTCAGAGATCTTTCTATTTTGGGCTTGAAACAGACAATGCATACATGGTCCATTGTCCTTTCCATTAATGACAGCTTAAATATGAAAGAGTCCAGCACTTTCTGCCCACCAAAAAACTGTGACGCGTTACGGTTTCAGAAATCTACATTCTGATAATTCTCTGCCTTGAAAGACAGAGGTCCTTTAATGACTGATTTTAATTTAAAAAGCCCCTTCTACTTATAACTTTATTAATATTCTTTTAAACACACCTTTTTTTGCAGTAGAAGGTCTTTTTAATGACAATGAAACATATATGCAATGTTTATGATCTGATTTAATGTCATTTTTAAATGAGAAAGTTATTAAAACATGAATCATGTTGCACCTAAAATGTTAAAAATGAGAGGAATCACAGGAGCAAAGGCCCAGTCAGAAAGCTGTGGCTCTTTAATGTAGAAATACTTACTGTGAGATACTATTAAATGGATCAGAGAGACTATGCTTTTAGTTCTTTATCAAGGCTTATACAGAAGATATGAGATTTAAACTCAATGAACACAGCATATGTGACTCTACATTTGCATTTGAGTCTTGCATCAAAACTGTATCTCGGAGTGCTTCGAGGAACTGAATAAAACAAATTGACTACAAAATGCTTGAGTTGCAAACTAGGAAATTGCCATTTGCTTGTACAGGTGATAGAACCTTTGAAGAGAGGCTATCTAAGCAGCAGGTGGGTGCTGTGATACATGACCACGTGAGAGGGCAGTCACACCTAGTCTGGGGTTTGAAAGCCGTGGGGACAGGCTCTGGGGCATGTGGGTGAAGCAAGAAGCAGACAGGAATGGGAAGCTGAAGTAGCCAGGAGTCCTTTGAACTCTCTCATAATTTCTGTATCTTTAGCTGATACGAGGAGGTGTCACCGTACAGACAGTATGCACCAGTAGAGAAGAACCAATAAGGGGAGAGGAGGAGGGGTGTGCACCAAGAGGGAAAAGATTTTTTTTATTTTTTCACACGTAGGTCCATCAAACCCTGGCAGTCTGCAGTGATGGAAAAGATGAATAATATGAAAAAGCTTGGTAACCGGCATGTGTGATTGAACAAACCAATGAAGAGATAATATTTGAAAGCTTTACAGCTTGGAAAGCTGTTAGCAAGCTGGTGTCCCCTTCATCATTTTTAATTTTACTTTTACTGCCCTTCATTTGCTTTGACGGGTTGATGTTGCCATGGTGCAGTTGAAATTCTCATAAAAGTGCTGTTACCCTTTCAAGATGGCTATTTTTTCCTAGGGTTTATACCACATTTTATAGTTATGTCAGAAGGTTTACTTGGTTTATGAATTCTCCAAGCTCTGAGACTGCTCTAAAAACCCTAGGTTGCAGTTCAGGCTTGCCTTTTAATTTCTGAGATTTAGCAACCACTACATCAGTGTATTATTTTCCCATATAATTAGAAAACTCCTTTTAAATGTATCCTTTTGTTAATATGGGTAAATAAAATTTCTGCCTGTCCCTCACCTTTTTGATCTGTAGTTTCTTTAACAACAACAACAATAAAAAGCATTTTTTTCTGACTAAAGCTATGTGGCTCCTTTTTTATACTATCTCCCAGTTTTTAAATGATTTATCTCATGTGAGAAAATAATTCTAAAAGCTCTTTCTGCTCCTTGTGAAATACCATACCCAGTGCTCATAGAAATATTCTCACACTTGCAGTGAAAGTTAATTCATGTCAGCTGTGAATTGGTCCCATGACGCTTCTGCAATCACAATTAATTTCCCCTTCACTTGCTCTGTAGCAGTTCAAGAGATCTACAGAGTGAAACTCTAGTCAAAGGTGTTGTGAGTTAAACTTTTTGCAAGATGTTTTTTAAAATGAACATACTCATACTGATATACCTAAAAAACCTGGTAGTCATTACGAACTGTCCTACATGACCCCTACTCAGTGTGAACAAGAGAACAACTTCACAACTGAGCCGAACTTTGAGGTGGGAGAGGATGGAAAGGAACTTTTCTTGACTTTACATTAAAGTCCAGAAAAATTGTTCAAGACAGGTATGCCCGATAGGGGCAGCCTGTGAGACTTGTTCATTAATGAGCATTTCTGTTGTTTTTTGAAGAAAAAGACACTTGAACAGGTGTGCTGTGGGTGCCTTTCATAACAATACTGCTGCTAAGGGAAGGAAGGAAAGTTTCAGACACAACTCTATTGAGTTAGTATTTATTGCCTTCAGTTGAATTAGAAGCAAAATTCTCAAGCTCTGATTTTGCCGTCTCTTCCAACAAGCCCTCCTGGAAGGTGCTGGGAAAGAGATGAAGTCAAGTCATTGAAGGCAGAACAAACTACTCCAGATACAAATGCAAGTTGCACCCAGACACAACTTTATAAAGACAAAAGTTTTGACTTGCTCAAACCTTGTCACTGAAAGAAAATTAAATGAGCAAACAATGTTTAAATGTCAAATTAGATTCAGCAAGCAAAAAAAATAAAGCACAGAATTGGCATCTTGCTACTGTAGGTAGTAAACACCAGTTATAGGTAGGATACACCAGTTCTGAGAAGTACCTTGCTGAAACAATGTGTTGAGGACCAAAAATTGGACATAATTTGATGAAATTAGGTGAAACCTAAATAGGTTCTTTAGGTTTCACCTAATTTAGGTGAAACCTAAATAAATATATACACCTCAGGAGACCTACACTGTACTTTGTGTAGTTCAGCTTTAACAGGAAGAGCAATTATTAAAGCATTTCACCCCTTCCCTTCCCTTCCCTTCCCTTCCCTTCCCTTCCNGCATAGCACAGGGACTGTTTCCTCACACACGACTGACTTACATCCTTTAAGGAATAAAAGAACTTGGAGGGTTTTTCTGGATTTATTATGCACTGAAGTAGTTTCCCCAAAATTTGAATGATACATTTAAAATTTTGAATTTAAAAGGAAGCTTGTCTTTTAAAAAAAGAACATTAGAAAATTGCATCTAGGTGTGTCAGTCGTCCAGCTATAGATGTGATAAGGTCATCTGAATAAGAAACTTATATTTGCTCCTGCACACACTCGTAATTTAGTGGGGAGTGGAAAGGAAGTGGAAAACAAATGTTCTTGATTCAAAGGTATTATTACAGCATGAAGTGGCTTTTTTTCTCCTTAGTTAATAGGTTTGTTCCTGTCACCCTTGCCAGAGTCCTGTGCAGCTCTATATTGTTATTTTATTTTAGCTGAATGACAGTTTAAATGTCATTGTAATCATGATGTGCCCTTAAAACTGTATCATTTTGTTTTGGTCTCTTGTTAAATACTTTCCACCTTAATTGCCTTTTCATTCAACTAGAAGACTTATAATGGCAAGCACAGCACAGCTGAAAAACAATTCATTGTATCAGTCACAGACTCTCATAATGGAGCACCTTAATAAGAGCAAGTTCTGTACTTCTTGAAGGCACAAGATAAATTAGGTTCATAGTCCATTATTTGAACAAGGGTATCTGACTTATGGCAAATCTATCTGAAAGAGTATTGTAGAATTGTATTTTATCTTTAAGAAATGTGTTTTCTAAAAGTAAGATATTTGCTTCTGTTGCAGTAAAGGATTTAAACAGAAGAATTTCTCTCTAATGTTTGTTGAATCATACTAGAATGATGAGGTAGAACAGAGCCATACATCAAACAAGCAGTGTGAAAAACTTAGCATTGTATTTTATTTCAGGAGGGAAGGCTGAGCACAGAATGCCGAGTGGTTTTGCCAAGAGCACACTTTCTCTCCCTTATTTACCAAGCTATATATACAGTGAAGAAGGTGACAGCACTGTTAAACTTTTTCTACTGCTGAAATTTACAGATGTGCATGTTTCCTTTTTCTTTTGTGAAGAACATCATGCTGGCAGAGCTGGAGACCGCATTTCTCTAACTCTGTAGAACTGCTATAATATCAAGAAGCAAGACAGTTGTTCAGTAGATTTTTCTGGAGATGCCCTATCGGTTTGTTCTCTTTGTCAAGCACAGAGCTGAGAAAGGGTGCAAAGAGAACTCTTCCAAAGCCTGGGGGTTTTTTTATCTTTGGCTTTTCTTTGCTGTGTGGTAACAAGTACCACAGGTAGTATTTTCTGTGGTGACCATTTTCTAATGAGGAATCTTCTAATTTAGGCACTGAAATAACACTAAGAATTCACTTTCTGTGTGCCTCATTTTTTGCCCATCATGGGACAACCACTGGAGCTAGTATGACCTGGAAGAGATTCAGACTTATGGTTTAACATCTGAGAAATGCTGTAATGAACTGAAACTTCCTTAACAAGATCCTTTGGTTTTGGCTTAAATTATGCAATCAGATTCAATCTTCTCTTGCAAGCACTTGCTTCTAATTTTTACCACAATAAAGAGGTCAGCCAATCCTTTCTTGATATTTCTTGATTCATGGCTAAATACACAGAATCTTGAGGAAATCAGTTACTCTTTATATAAAATTTCTTAAGGCATAAATGGAAAGAGGACTTCCTGTGATTTCTGATCCCATCTTACCAACACCTTCATTCAAATCCCTCCATTTCCTTGGGTGGCATGTCGAACTCTGACTCCTGGAGGAGGGATATTTCACTTGGAATAAATAGATGAGGTTTCCAGTTTAAAAAAAAAGTGTTTATTGTAAGGATGTAACTGACCATTCTTGCTATATTATCTGCTACTGTAATTCTGTTTACAATGTTACTTTCTAAATACTGGGCCAATGAGCAGCGCTCAACCACTCAGTCTCCCTGGTCCTAGAGTGGAAGAAGGCATTCTGTAGACTGACTGCAAAGCCATTGAGCTAGAGTGGAGACAGGAACAAAACTAAGGTGAGTCAATTTGCTGTGGCTGCAATGGGTCTGCAAGAAATAGGGTTTAATGACTGCTAACAAGAGTTAATGGATGTTTCTCCCTGTCAGGGATACAGATTGCCTTCCTAACAGGTGGAGATAATGGACTGCTTAAGTCCTCCTAGTAAAGTAGCTCTGATTTAGAGTAGTGGGTATGTGGTGTTGCAGGCATTTACAGTGATTATTGGAAATTCTGCAACAGAAATTATGTCTGTCAAAGCAGCAAGACCAAGAAAAGCCTTACATCTGCTTCCTCCAGCTGCTCAGGGTCCATAGCTGGTGGGTGCCATTTTCCTGTTTTTCTCTTCCCTAAATCCTGGGCCAGATGCTGTGCTGCTGTCACACCTGCTACATTGTGTTCTCTCTCCTTTGATTTGCAGACACAGACTTCTGGCCTAAGAATCCCTAAGTGAAATTAGGATGACTGTGCATCCATGTGCAGTTATTGCTGTCACAAGACATCCGATATTTAAAACTTTAGTTTATGAAGCCATTTTGGGAGCAGACTTCCTGAGCTGTGAACCCTCTTAAATATGCCAGTAAAGACAATTTTCAAGATGCAAGAAATATCTCCATAGAGATAACAGCCTAATGTCTAGCACTTCAAGATATTCCGGTAGGAGTACAACTTTTATTAGACTTTCATTAAAGTTCACTCATGATGATAGAGAGTCTTTCCATGATGTTCAAGTATTAACACACCTGCTGACAAACTTGAGTGTTTATTGTTACCTTTTTGAGTAACCCCTTTCTCGGAAGGGATTAAGAGGCCCATTGTTTTAGCACAATTTCATACTAGCAGTTTAGCGGATCTGTGATGTGATGGATATGTCATACTTCTGCATATGAATATTTTACAATACTAAACACAAAAAAAATTACAGTATTTTGATTGGAATATAGTTAATATTATTGCTGGGAAAAATTATTGTCTGGAGAAAAAAGTTGCTAGTGTTGGTTTTCCTTCAAAACTTGAAATAAAAAGCATTCTATTTGTCATATTAATGACATAGACCTCATCTTATGCTTTAATAGTATCCTGTTGACCTTACCTTTGAATCAAATTTTTTTTATTTTTCTGAATTCTGGGACAGTAATTTTGTTCTCAGCTTTTTCACTTCAGCCACTACTGCATTTTGAAGGGTCCGTGCCTGGTTTTATATCCAAGGCTTCTGAAGATTGGAGTTTGGGGATCCTGGGAGTGTTTCTTGTGGAGATTTTTTCTTGAAGGAAATTTATCATGAAGAGCTGGGTGGATTCTGGTGCAGCTGAAGTGTCGGATACCAAGGCAAATGACATTGCTTAAAAATGATGGCCATGAAATGCAAGTACATTGCAAATCACTCAGCTGCAGAGTCTTGGAATAAAAGCACTACAGGGCTGATGTATGGACTGATGTTGCCATTTAATGTGGTTTCCCAGCAAACCTTTCATAAAATTCATGACTGTAGCTGACCTCTGTTACTGTGTTCCTCTTAGGGGAAAAAAAAAAGGCTATAACCCAGCTCTCTACAGCAGTGCACTGAAAAGTGATGTGTGATGTGAAGCAAGGTGAGGGGAATCATGTTCACTTCACCACAGACACTAAAGGTGAGCCTGTAGTCAAGCAGTTGATTAAATGTCACAGCATATTCGACACTCTTCCAGGCTGACAAGTTCTATTCTGACCAGCTTCAAACTAAGAGCCTGATTCAAATCACATTTTCTACCAGCTTTGCTCCACTCCAGTGTTGCTTAAAAGTGTTGGTTCTGTAAGAGCAGAATCAGCCATCAGCTGCCATCAGGTAACACAGAGCTTCTTTATGTTCCAGTTACCACAAAACAGGAAACAAGACACTGTGTGTAGTCTTTTGCTCCTGTATTAGGTACAGTTATTTTGGTTTTGCTTTGTGCATGGCTGTGAGTACTGATTTTCCCTGAAATCGGCAATTCTGGCCTGTCCTAGAAAGTCTTGGCTTCTTGTGTAAAAACTGGAGTACTGTTTTTCACTTCCACTACAGCTTGCAGTCAAGGGACAGCTGCTGATGTATGTCAAGTTGCCACAGCAAGTGAATGTGTATGAATGCCCCAGCAAGCTGAATTTGAGGGAAAAGGTCTGGCTGACATGGTCGTGTCTGAGCCACCTCCAGAGACAGCAGAAAGCAGTACAGGTGGGGGAAAGTGTAATGAAAAAGTGAAAAAAAGGCAAAGAGTATCTAATCAGACAGATGATGAGGAATCGTTTGTTTTCTTCCTTCTTCTGTGTAAAATGGTACATCAAAATACACCTCTCGTTCCAACTTCCCTGTCTTTCAGCTTCCCACTCTTTCAAAGTACCTCTTTGAATTGTGGGAGCTGAGAAGGCATCGTCTTTCATATGTGAGATTGATTCCATATTTTAGGAAATGAAGAATGAACTGTTACTGCAATTGTGCACTTTTGCCACTATTACCAACTAAAACCAATTTAGCCCTTCCATTCCCTCAGGTCAGATTAATAAGCAAATGTGAGCACAGTGCTTTTGGCACCTGTGTGATCGTGATGCACCATCTATCAGCAGAGCACGCCGCGCTCTGTAGGCTTCTCTAGGAGAGTGATGTGTTAGTCCTTAAAGCTCCATGGCACAGCGGTGGCAATTTCCTTCTTGTTCCTACCTCCACTAGTCTCTTCCTGTGTGTTTGTGTGTGGGTCTGTATGCAATGAGGGAGGTACAACTGGAAGAAGAGGCAGGAGAAAGTTCTGTGATGGTGAGTTAATGATGTAAGGTTCACCTGTTGGACAATGAGCCCAAAGTTTGCTTCAAATTAGCTAGCAAAACTGTCCTCCCAGCAGGGTTTTGATAGCATGTGGTGGCAACTGCAAGTCAGAGCTTCCACAATTCCACCCAATTTCTAGGCCAAACAAGCTGTATGTATAGTAATAGAGTGGAGTTGTGTAAAAAAATTTACAATATAATTATTTTTTTTTATTCTGGTTCTCTCTGGGCTATATAGTCCCTGCCTGTTATTTTATTTACTCCATAGCTATTCTTGTTTTGCAGTTATTTCCTTTAGATTGTAGCTCTAAGGTCAGTCTAAGGACAAGATGTTCCTTCCAGAGATGAGTTGTGAACAGTAACAAGTAGGCTGTGTAAATGCTTCTTTCTTCTGTGTCATTCTGAAAACCCAGCATGGGAAAAAAAATTAGCCTCCTTCAACTCGGGATTTAGATCCTAAATTCAGACTTTGAGGTTGACATCACTCCTTTGATGCTTCCAAGTAAACTACAACAGAGTAGTTACAAGATGATCCAAAGCCATGCTTATGGAAGTTGTAATTCTCCAGGCTGAGAATGACTTTTGTAGCCACTGAAATACAGAGGACAGGATTAGTTGGGTGGTTTTTTTCTATTTCACTAGATTATTTTTGCAATAATTCCATGTCATTTTTTTTCTATTTTTAAAGTAGTGTTTTGATTCAAAAACAATGTCACAGATCTTGCATCATACTGGAATCATCTGTACATTGCTAGGACATTAACACAAGTGCAAGACTAAAGGCTGCCTTGCTAAATATTTCCTCCATGAGGGCAGAGGATTTTAACATCCAGACAGAACAACTGATTAATAGAAATGGAAAGAGTAGTTGGAGCATCACACTCTGCTCCTCTGTCTCTTTCTTCTTCTGGACAATATAAATGTGCTGGTGGTACTAAATGCCTTCATTCATAAGTGAGTACAATAAGATTAGTCTTTAATTATTTCTGGCATATGTCCTTTAAATTCAAAGCCTGTAAATCGCAATGGGCAAAGGGTAATATGTCTTAACAGGTTACACCTCCCGAAGGATTTGTTGATTGACATCAAAATTGTTTCCCCTCCCTCTCTTCTGACTGACAGAATGGCAGGTGTGAAGTGATGGCAGTGTGCTGTAATAATGTGTCAAAAGACTTTAAATCAAGACTAATGTGGCTTCAACGATAAGCTCCCAAACGTTTGTATGGCAGAAAATGGAACTGTAGGGCAGATTCGTCTTGGGACTATTATATCTTTGCACTTTCTAAAAGTGCTTTTTAGTTAGGGTCCTCGGCTGATTACAGGGCAGAGGTTTTAGGAGGATTTCTTTTTACAAAGCCACCATGGGGAGAAAAACATTTCTGTGCTTACTACTGTGAAGAACTTACATCTAGTGTGGGGTTTTTTCACAGTAATTTTAGTATATATGTAATCCAGAACCTGAAACAGATAAAAAATATACTTGTTGCAGCAGCTACGGGTGGTCATCTCTTTGCAGAAAATGAAACATTAAATGCTTGAGGAAACAGTAGAAAGGCAGTGAGCATAAATAAGGGGGAATACACAGAGAGACACTCTCATTTAAGCCACCACTGATGTGCAGTTTTTACAGAATTTTCTGACCTAGAGGGAGACTGAGCTTACAGCTGAAAGGATTGTAGGTGACTAAATCTATGCACAGAAGGAGAACAGAACTGATTTCAGCTTTTATACAATAACATGAGTGAAACTTGGTGTGTGGGAGGGGGAGGAAAGGGTCTTTGGTCATGGACATAACACTAAAGGTATGAATGAAATACAAGCAGAATGCAAAATTAAGACTTCATTAAAATTATTGCATAAATAAGCGGGCTTGAAACTAAGAGTATTAGTAAACATTCAATCCTTATTTCTTCAGGAAAAGCCAAACCACAATTCCCTCCTCCTTATCCCAAAGCAAGGCCTAGTGAGTGAAGTACTAGAAAAGCACATACTAAATGTTGCTTGAAATTTGTTCCCTTGCTAAAGAGGGCAGCAGTAACCGAGCAGCGCTGCAATCTCTCTGCTGTCTCCCATCTACAGCTTTAAGATAAATAATTTTAAAAAACCAACAAAGCAACAAAACATTGGCTAATCACTGCAGTTTTCAGTGCATTGTATTTAAATGTACACCGTCTCTTCGTGCCTCTGTAAACCTCCCCAGCCCATGGGGATTTTCAGTTTCATGGAAGCTGTCTCCCGGCCCATAATCGTGGTCTAGGAGCAAAATCTGATTCACAGAACTGATTTTCAAGGTAGGCTGTTCCAAAATGCCTACAATCAATAAATAACAAGGCCACCAGCACGCAAAACAAAGCACACGAACGTGCAGTCAGTAATTTACACTATACACACTATGCACACGGCAGTGCACTGCTAACAGCTGTGGTAGAACATCTTCTTTTCACCAACCAAACACTTACATTAAAACATGGGATTTGAGAACATTTTCCCTTTCAATTTCTTTCCCTTTCTTTCTTTATCTTTTTAACCAAGTCCTCCTTACCATGTTTGTGGAACAGCAATAATAACTGAGAAAAATAAATCTATTAAAAATAAATTTGCCTGGCTTTTTACCCAAAGAAGATTTTTTTTTCCGTTTTTCTTTTTCCCCTTAGAGGTGGAGCTGAGAGCTGTTTATTTTGTTTGATTGTCTATTGTAATGCATAAAGTACTGTGAAAACATACACTATAGTGAAGTCTAAACCCTCCATCCAAACAGCCATTACAGGAAATGTTTCTGTTGGAAAAGATGGCAACATATGAAAATATTCCTAAATCTCATTTTTCCTCTGAAGCATTACTTAACCCTCAGGCAATAAATTTCACTGAACTCACTGAAGTGAGAAATGGACCCTTTTAATAAGGCTTTTAACTACACATCTTAATGAAACTTAAATAAATGGCGTCCCTGCCACTATGTTGGCTGCATGTGTGTTTATGTATATTTTGTAAGAAGAATAAATATTTTTCGTATTTAGAGATTTACTGTTCTATGGTAATTTTCAAACAGCACTGGAAAATAAACAGACAATTCTTTCTTTTTAATAACTGCAGTTTGCCAGCTTTCTTCTTTACCTGAGTAATGACCACCAGGAGGGGCTTCACAGCAGTTTGTTTTGTTCCTAGATCCAGAAAAATATGTGCATTTGCCTACAAGGACAGTGTGCATTTTAGGGTACATTTATCTTTATTTGACTCATTTATTTGCTTGTTTCTTTCTTTCTTTCTTTAAGGACAACTCACATCTCTGACCTGTGACACTGGCTAACATGTGCTGTGGGCTGTGCAAACAGAAATTTCCTACATCCAGGCATTCACTTTGCATAAGTTAAGGCTCTGCATGCTACTCTTGTCCCCACTCCTTTCTAATTTTAGTGAATTTTGTGCTTTATAAAACAGGCTGTTTCAAATATGAATAAATCTGTATGTCAAACCCACCCTCTTCCCCACAAATACAAATCTGAATACGAATGTCAGGACCCGTGCACATGCCTAGTTTCTGTATGAGAGCATTCTGCCTATCTGGAGAAGTGATTTGACTTCTCTGTATTGCATTAGACCACTGTCATTAACGACAGAGGTGTCATTTTGATGTGATCTGTGAGGCAGTAGAAGCTTTGAAGTTGAAAGATAGAACAGACATGGATAAATTGTGCTCTGAGTATGCTGCTATTGCACCATTATTGCTGGCAATTATTTCACCAAGTGACACATCTGATAAAAAGTCATCCGCCTTGCTGTGGAAAGAAACCACAGTTTGCTGAAGCACATGGTAGATTTTAGAGCGTGACAAAAAGCTCATTCATTTTGGCCTCATCATTCTGCACCAATCGTGAACTCCTTTACGTTGTTCCCCCCCATCCTCACGTTTTCAGTTGGTTTCCTTTCCTGATCCAGCACTTGTGCTTTTCTGTTTTAATGTTTGGCCATTTGCTCTCTCTTCTCCACACCACTTTCTCCAACACACCCTTTCCTAATGATGTGCCTAATATGCCTCCTGCTTCTCTTACCCTCTCCCTTAACTGTTTTAAATAATTTTTGTTTATTCGTTGGTCTCATAAAACAGGGCGTTCAGAACCTTTTGTAATCTGCAGAGCATTTGAGATCTAACTTCTCCAAATAAATAATAGCAGATTCCATGTAATTAAATTTCAGGTTAGCTTTAAACATGGAATACAGATTTTCTCCTTCAGCTATGCCCCACGGGCTCAGTTCTTAAGTGGATTCATATTGCAGGGCTAGTAGCAACCCTTCAAATAAACTGTGTGAACAAGAAAAAGGTAAATGAAACAACATTTTTAAGCATGTAGGGTTACAGGGTGAGATAAAAGGACATATTTTATCATCAGATTTTTTACCTGATAGCAAAAAAACCCAAAAACGACAGTGCATGTATATCAAGACAACAATTACATTGCTAGAGGTCTTCCTTTTCACACTGAAGGATTCTGGGCAAATCATTCTAGAGCAGAAGTCTGAGGAAGAGAGGCATGGAAAATTAGACATGTCATAGGTTTTGGGGATTCTTCCTATTTCTAAACTGAAGAACAACTTTGTTAAAATACAAGCTCATGTTCTGTGCTTCAGTTATAATATTCCCCTGGATAGTGAGCAGTAAAAGAAGGTGGCCTTGATCCATACACCTTACCAAAAGGTCTTTCCTCACAGTACATCAGAACTGGTCTTCCATAAAGGGGTCACTGAACATGTGGCATAGATTAATTCCATTAAACTGAAGTGTCTTGGATACCCAGCTGCATTAGTCTCCCTTCATAGACAATCAAGACTCATACTCATCTTTGAAAGGCATTTTATGTTAAACATCTTCTGTTTGCTGCAAGGAGCATGGTCCATGTGCTTAGTAAGAATGCTAAAGATGTCATGAAATAAACATTCTCTGTGAGAGCTGGACACAGCAATAGGTCCAACAACAGCATGAGTTGTACCATGGTTCTGCTACTGAGTCTGAGGGAGTTAAATCATCAAAGTCTTACAGACATTATTATTTTTACTCTAAATTAATGGTCACAGTCTAATCCTTATAATTATATCTTCACAGCATAGCCAAGAGAAGGTGATTTAACTGACTAGAGAGTCTCTGTCCGACTCAGAACAAGCCTCCAGGTCAGAGGTGTATTAATGAGAGAATGGCTGGAGGATGATGAGCTGATCCTGCAGCCTCCAACAGCACTGAATTGACTCCAAGGGACTCTATAGAAAATAACTTCCAGCTAATAACTACGCAAGTCATCCTGCAGATAGAGCTGCTACCACGACTGCAAGCACTCCTGTTGTTAGTTCTCGGAGGAGGCCATTGTGGTTTTATCAAAGCCCAGACCCCGTACAAATTCCCTGGCGGTCACTGTGTAGTACACCACAATACTTGAAAGGTACAGGAATCAAATTTACATCAGTTTCTTCCAGGGCTCATAATCTGTGCCAGAAGAAGTGGAAAAGATACTGTTTTGTAGAGAGCCTCTCTGATCAGTATTCTTGGTGTGTATCCTAGTGGTAGGAAGTAGCAATAATAATATTTAAACTACCAGACACTACGAAGCTCCATGTTAAAGGGAATAAAGCTAAGCATGTTCTGTTGCTGCTACCAGATACTATTTGCATTAGTAAAACATGTTATGCATGTTGGGCATGTCATACACTGACCGTTTTAATTCTGAAAGGGATTTCCAGGCACATATTGGGTATTTCTAACAAAAGTGGATGAAATATGTCATTTATAACAAGTATAGATTTTCCCATTGTTTATAAAGACAGTTTTGATTTCCTACTTGCAAGCAAAGGGCATGAGGGTAATAATTGACTTGAAGAATGAATGTGAACTAGAAAGGGCAATAATCCTTTACTTGGAGCTTCTCCTGCTCCTGTAAAGCAGTTGGTTTCATTCTGGGCAGAGCAAAGCTTTTCAGTGTGATTGGACAAGTCAAAGCAATGTTACAAAGACCAGACTCCTGTTTTCCCTACAAAACACCCTGCAAGTATTTAAGCACACATTAACAGAACTGTTTTTTAAAAGTCCAGCTACAGCAATTTGAATCAAATGGCTGCAAGGAGTTTCATTGGTGCCCTGATCTTCCCCGCAAATTCTTTGGGCAGAGTCCAAGTGTGGGAAAGACCTGCAGAACCTAGTAACATATCCTTGCAGAAACTGATCCAACACTGCAGGGAAAGGGGAATTCTGAAGCAACTGGTAAATTTAAAAGGGATTTCTTTGTCATACTTGCCATCCATGCAAATGACTGAGTTACCCAGCTACCCAACCTTCCACCCGTGTCCATATCCCCTCAGTAAACCTCTCCATCTCAATTGTCTCGTGTAATTGTCTACACACCTAATCATCTCTTATTCTTCTCCTCCTAGGTTTCCATGTCAGTGCATGAGTTTTTAAATAATGAGATTATTTAAATAACCTGCTTGGATTTGATTCTCTAACATGCTGTTTCTCAAGATGCAATTCATCAGTGTGGGTGACTGCATGGCAGCCTAACCTGAAAACTTTTCAGGTGTCCTAAAATTCCAGTGTCTTGCACATTTTTATTATTACTTCATAGCAGCTATGTCCGTATACAGAACGATGAAAGGGTGGATGATGAATAGGAAATTAATTTTACAGCACCCTTCAGAAAGCCTATCAGAAGGAAAAGTTATCTTTAAAACGTTCTCTTCCTCAGTGGGAAAATAATATATATGTGCAAATCATGGCTTTTCTTGGCTTTAACTGGTATGACCAGAGTTATCTTTGAAGTAAAGGAACCAGTCCTGTTTCCCTTAATTCTACACATTAAACAACTATGATACTGACTTTTTAAAAAGCTTTGCATTCAAGCTGTACACCTGGAGTAGATGGCTGTCCAATTCAGCCTGCACACATGGATTATGCATCCTACATGTAAAGACTTTGATCCATGATAAAACAAACATTTGTTGATTTGTTTTGCACTGTATCTTGCAATAAATGCTTTTCAATATATATATATATTTTGTATCTGATGTCTACCTAACGAGTTTACTGGAGAACACTTGAAAGAGTGAACTGAAAAAAGAACAGGTATGTTTAAAGCTTCTCAAGAGTCAGAAGTTTGAAATGCAATAAATTATTTTACAAGTTTTTACTGTGGTTTGATTTGCAAGTCTCTGGGGAGAGCCTAAGAAGACAAGGATGTTGGAAAGAGGAGTTTCTTCTTCCAAGCAGGAAAAGAAAGTGGAAATTGAATAAAGTTGTAAAAAAAAAAAATAAAAAGTGCTCTGGAGTGTTCATCTCTCTCCAGCATCTCCACTGGGACACTTGGAACTCACTCTCCCACTGACTGCAAGAATTTTTTGACAGAGAATGAAAGTGTCTGGTTAGTGGACACTAGTGTCTCATTGGTGAAAAAAATGGGAAAGCAAAACCAGGCAAACTAGACCCAGAGGCAGGTGAAAATTTTAGCATAATGAATGTTTTGAAAAAAGTATAATAATGCATCTGCGTTTTAAGACCTAGGCCGTGGGGGAGGGGGAGTGCTTTTTGAAGAGGTCAGTCAAGTACATACAGCCAGAAATCATGCTTGGGGTCATTGATTGCCCTTACTTAGAAATAGGTCTGAACGTCCTCTGTCTTTGAAGTAGGAGAAAATTTACAGTCTTTTTTTAAATCGCATTTTTTCCCTAGGGGCTGCAGGTGGCAAAAGGTGGATTTGTGGTAAGTGAGGGAGGACTGAAAAGAGACTAATTCTTTCAGGGGGTGCTTTTTGTTGTTCTGGTTTTTTATTTTTTGGGTTTTTGGAGGGGGGGGATTGTTGGTTTTTTGGGTGGGGAGATTTTGAGGGGGGAGGTTTTTTTGTTGTGTGGTTGGCGGTTTTTTTGGTCAGTTAGTTTTGTTGGGGGTTTTTATGGTTTTTTTGTTGGTTGGTTTTGGGGTGTTTTTGTAGTGCTGCAGAAGATTATGGCAAGTATTTGACCTTGCCTTTAAGCTATGAGGCAAAAGTTCATTTCACAGTTCCCTTGTTCCTCAGTGGCACTCCTTCACTGCACAAAGCTGTATTTGTGAAATCATCTCCCTAGCTTGAACTGCATATTTGAATTAAAATAAAAATATCAAAATTAAATTGGTATAATACAATTGGAGTATTTTGTAAGAGTAGCAGGACTGCCTCATGGTCCAGAAAAGGTGTGAGCAGCCTGGTCATTCACTGCAGCTTCTTGTTAACTAAGGTTACTACATAATTTTGGGGGTAGCTGCGTAGGGTTCTGCTCAATTTAGTCTTTGTGCTGATGAGTATCAGGGCTGCAGATACATAACAAAACAGCTTCATACCTTAGTTAGCCTATGGCAAGTTTGATTTAAGTGTTTTTGGCAGCAAGCTGCGCCATCTAGGAGCCAAGACCCTAAAAATATTAGTAGGTAGTGACATATAGGTATAGATATAAATATTAATGTCCAAATGCATGCACATATATCCATACATGTCTATTTATGGATAAATACCTCTTTTGTGATATGGAACTTATGCAGGGAGCAGATACATGATTATACCTGTGAAGAAGAATTACAAATTCCATCTTAAAATGGGTACCTGTTCATGGTGCCTTATATGACTGTCCATCACTTCCTCTTATCATTCTCCTTCAGTAATTAAAAGTCAAGCTTACTAACCTGTGCCTGGCACCAAGAAGGGATAAGGTCAAGGAATAACATCTAAAGTAGACATCTGCATCCAGACATACTCAGAGCAGTCCTTTCATTGAACTGTTCAAGGCAGATGTCACAGTTTTTATGGCATATAAACTCCCTTCCCCAGTGAGAGAGTCTAAGGATGCTCTGAACAAGTGAACTCAGTGAGGGCTGGACCAGTTTGCTTTACTGGCATTGGTACAGAGCCAGTTTCTTACACAGTTCTCCACAGTCCTGCACAGATACTGTCAGGCATTGATTCTCCCCCTCCCACAAAACCATTCTTATTTGCTTACTGAACAATCAGTGTAGCCATTTTATATCAGATTCTTTGTGTTAGGACCAATTGATTATTTGTACTTTTGGGGGTTTCTCAGATGCTTATCTGAGTCTTTTCCAGAGCTCTGATCCTCTTCTTTCCTCTCCATTATTCAGAATCAAGCAAGGTTTATCAAACTGTGATTGATTACAAATCATTGTGGTGATACTGCTGCACAGAAGATTAATGATGTCAACCTTAATGACAAGGTTATTTTCTAGTAGAATGCCAGCCACATACCCACAGCGTTACAGACTCCAAAAGGAGGCTGCTTTTCATAAGCCTAAAACCATACAGTTGCATGTAGGATGACACCTAATTCCCAAGCTGCAGTGGAATCATAGTCCAAAACTTGCAGATAATTTTATAAATGTACTCATAATGAGAAATTCTTTGGACTGATTAGCAAAATTATCAATCCATCTTAACTTTACCTATCAGAGATAAAGCTGATATGAAATGCTCTGTTCAACCATGTAAAGTAGCTAAGTTAAACCAGACTTTATCTGTATTTTACGACATAGCTGGTGTTAGGGTAGCATTTGTTGCTGCTGCAGAATTATTCATTTACAGTCCCCACAGCATCCTCCATAGCAGCTGATATTAGTTATTATTATTAATAATTAATATTATATTAATTATAATTATTAATAATTAATTATTATCCTTAGTAAGGAGCTGATTCTGGAGTGTAAGCAAGACAGAAATGCTGTTGGGTTAGTCTCAGGTCAAAGTATTAACAGTATTGGTTTCATGAATGCAGTAATCTTGACTTGGTGATACAAGTTACCAACTTTTCTGGAAGAGAAAAAAGAAAACACAGCAATCTCTCCTTCTTTTAGAACACAAATACATAAATTTTAATCTGAGAAAAATACAAAATGAAACCATGTACAAGTTATGTACAAACCCTTTTTACAGGACGATATATTTTTCACTGGATATTACATATGACAAAGTCAGGTAGATCATTTCTGAGCACCAGCATTTGTTCTCTCTCACCAACCCATGATGTTAAAAGTAAAATGATGAAGTCGTACTCCTTTTTCTTGATGAACTTTTAAATTAAGATGCTAGCTGGTTCTCAGTGTACCCCCTCGCCATCTCCACTTCCAAACTATAACTAATGCAGACCTGTGAAACAATCAAAACATATTGTATATATGTATTTGTGTGTGTGTGTTTTTTCCAAAGGAAGAAAATGGTTTCATCAGTCTTGAACTCTACAGAAATGTAAAAGTTAAAGTTATATTAGTTTGGTTTTTCTTTTGCCAGACATTAGAATATTTGCATTGGCTAAGCATGTGTGTCCCAAGCTATACTATGGCAGAAGCAGAACTTTTTTAACTGCTTGAGATAATTTTTGCTGACATTTTTATGTGGTTCCTACTAGTTATTGTCCAGTCAACAAAATGCTCGTATGCCACATTTTTTGCTTCTGAAAAATCTATGGGTTTTATTACATGTATTCAACTGCCTATATGCTGTGTTCTGGGTTGTTTGGTTTTTTAAATTTATAGCGATCTCCTCTAAAATGCATTGACTGAAGCAGTAAGAAACCTTGTCTCAACTTCATAACAGTTCTATTAGATGCAGCGTTACTGTTCAGCTTCCTAAGTTAGATATTGCTCTAAATTAGATCCAAAGTAATAAAAGGATACCTTATATTTTCTATTTTCTTCCTTTTCCCTACCCCTTCTCATTTAGGCAGTTACCAATAACACACCAGGGTACAGAGCAGATACCTCAGAGCAGCAGCCCTCGCTGTGGGCTTTAGTGGGATTTAGCTGGTCATAGAGACTGCTGCACAGAGCCTGCACAGCTTCAGCGTGGCTGCGTGGTCTGTAGCAGACAGAACCTGTGCAGAATACACACATTACTCACATAAATAGAGCTCTGATAAATCCTGGGACAGACTAATCCATACCGTAGGCCCACATACCATCCTGGGCAGCGACTACAGCACAAGAGCTACTACACTCCTTTCGTTATTTCAGATGGGGCTGTAACCCACACCCACTACTATTGCTCAGCATGAAAATACTACAAATATTAGGCCTGCTAATGGAATATTAGGAGACCTGATGTGCATATATAATGACTTTTTAAAAAAACTATTTCCCTTAAGCCTGTGATTATTCAAGAATCTTTAGAATTTAAAAAAAAAAAGATTAAAACTTAAAAGGTGCTTGTTTGTATGCTGGTGGTTCAGATGGCACGGAAAGGGAAAAACCAGAAGGACTATAATGAGTTCTCCTTTCCTCTGGATTTTTTGTGCATCTGCCATTGACTTTGAGAGATATTCCCAGGCTAATCCACTGTAACACTGGGAACAGATTTCTGTTTTCACTTTGTCCTGTTCATCACCTTTCACACACTTGGTTATTTTGTTTAAGCACATTCAAAACTAGAAATGAAAGGTGAGACCCACACTTCTTTTGGTGCTAAAGAAATTCACAATGATAACAGCTGTAAAAATAAAATACACACACACACACTCACATTGACCTCAATATGTGTTCATTTCAAATACATTGGGATCCAGGAGCCCGTAAGAATCCACTTCTTAAAACCATTTAAGCACCTGCTCTGTGTTTGAGTTTGAGTTCATATGAGTCAGCTAGTCCAGGGCTGTAGCTAACATTTTTATGGATTGGCCAGTGAGTGGTCAAGCAGTGAAAACACAAATTATTAGCCATTTGTAAATTATTGCTTTTTTTTGTCATGTATGTTTATGCATCAGTTTATGCAACCAATTATTGCAGTAGTTGTTAGCTGTAGTTTACACACAGACACACACCCCCAACAAAACCAGTCCTCCCTGAATGAGAACACACTACTGTTACTTTCTCCTTCTTCTTCCACTACATGAAGAGTTCAAGAAATGCAAAATGTTCCTTTCACGGGCCAAAACTAGTCAACCTCATCCGCCTCCACCCAACAACGTACAATAAAAGGCTAATGCTTTTTGTATGTCTCCTGTACCGTGCTTGCAAATTACATTTTCCCTTTGCCACCTTTGGCTGAGGCCTTTTCACATCCAGCTGACCATGCCTGGCCCAGATCAAGGGGTTTGTACATTCTGTCCCATGTATTCCCTACTGTTGGGCCATCAATGCTGATTTGAAAGACAAGCTGTTAAAATCTCAGTGACAGTTTCTAATTAGAATGTTTTTAAAAAGTACAAGGAAATGTTTTCAACTTTTTTTCCCTATTAACAAATACATCATATAGTTATTATTTTAGAAGGAACTAGACAATCACATTGAGGTGTTAAAAATTGCATTTAAACTATGAATATCTTCTTTTCTTTATACCTTAACTTCTGCTGTGCTCGACACTTGCCACCAAATCTATCAGAAGACAGTTTTATCCGTTCATCTTAGTGCTCATGGGTTTCAGGGGACAAATTAAAATAATAGCCATGAAACGGAGAGAGCCAGCTGACTTTCTGGCAATGTAGGAGCACACCAGTGCTGGGGTGTGAGGAGGGCCAGGAGCACAGCCCTGCTGCAGCAGTGAGAGAAGGCTCTGCAGCACAATGTCCGTGCATCTCCCACAGAACTAACTGGGATGGCTGGGTTTGGGTCAAACCAGGTGGAAACAGCAGAAACAATTCTTCCACGTGCTACCCTGCATGTCACACATTTTCTTCTTTTTTGTGCCTTTCTTCACCCCATTTCATGGAAAAGAAGAATGATGACACCTTCTTGTGATGACTCTTTCAAATACATGCACACCCCCATACATATATGTGTGTATATATCCACATACACATACATACCTGTGCATATGTGGACATGCATATATGCAAACACAGACACGCTATTTATCCAACACCTGAGTTACCAAAAAACATTGTATAGCCTGTATCAATAGTGCATGCAGTTAATGACAAAAAAAAAGAAAAGCTGAAAATCCTCCCTCCCCATCCCACCCTGAGGTTTTTTTCTTTTTCCCTTTTGAGAAAGGGGTAAAAGTTATTGATAAAGATCAAGAACTTATTTCCTCCATCCAATTTCCAGACATCAGTCCTGCATCTTTGATTATCAAAAATAGGGGTAAGAAAATATTACTGATTTTAGCTTTTCTATAAATGGAAAATGTAAACCCATAACTCTACCTGTTTCTCTCTGTCTTGTTGGCTCTTTCTGAATGCTCTTCTATCAGCCATTGTATATGGAGCTGTCTGTGCCAGAAGAGCTCCTGAGTGTGTTCAGGTCTTGTCCTTTATTTACATACAGGTAGTAGCATGGGATTTTTGGGTGTGACAGTTAAACTGGACAGAGACACGCACAAACCTCAGTTATGCAGGGGTGCTGTATTTGATTCACTGGTATGTTTCATCTGCTGAATGCTCACTTCTGATGGAAGGACACTCAGAAATGGCATTGTATATGATAAGGTGTAAGATATAATGTTCTATGCCCCTATAGTAAACACCAGTCTTCTAAGGAAAAAAAAAAATCATATGTATTTGGTGAGATTGAACACAAATTTCTACAATTCTCCTGTACCAGGACCAGCTTTTTTCATTCTGGTTGTAATATGAATGCAGTTCATAAATGAAAAAGGAGCACCGACTTCAAAGAAAAGGCTTAACATGACCCATTGCAGAAACTGGATGTAAATTATAAAGTGTCACTAGCTGAAGCAGCATATGTCAGAAGAACTCACTGGAATTATCTTCTCTTTTGGGGACTGTGAAATGCGTTAAACATGGATCTAAATAATAATGAAAAACTGCTTGAATTGTTTTGTTACTTTGTAGGAGAGTGAAATATTTTAAACAATCCAATTTTACAGATACTGTATTAACAATTCTTGTTATTGTCTTTAAATAGCTATTCTACAAAATGTAACAACAAAATAGTCACAGTCCAAGAAGTCACTCCAGAATAAAGCCTATTAGGTGTTAGTATGGTTATACTTGTACTGCAGCCAGTGGACAAACATTAAAGCTGAGATAGTTTGGCTTAAATGTTGGATTATATAGTGGACATCATTGTTTTCACAATAAATTCATCATCTGCTTTGTATTTTTTTGATTCACTGATATTTCTCTAATGATAAAAATACCACGGTATGTTTAATTGTGGTGTTTAACAATTCTGCAAAATTACAAAGCCTAAAGTTAACTTGCACAATGAAAATCTGCTTTTCCTGATGACTCTGGTTTTGTGGTTTTGGTTTTTGTTTCCATATTAGCACAGCCTTTCCTTTTTTTTTTTTTTTTTCCTTCACACAATTGTGTCAGATGTTGCTTATTTGAGATAGAGAGAGTTACTAAATCATTTAGAACCTAAATGCTTGGGTGGGTAGATACTGCAGCACAGATATGAAACATCACATTTTTGTCTGATGGCTATAAAGCTTGTTGGCAACTTTGTGAAACTGCTGACACAAAAGGCACCCATCGAAGGCCTTTTGCATGTCATCATAATAAATACATTCATCACTTTTATTGTTTTGATTTGGTTATTACTTGTACTTTTATGTGTGGTGTCCCAGCAAAGTAAAAATAAATAAAAAGAAAAAAAACCAAAACAACCAGAAAAACAACTGATAATGTAAGATGTTGCCTGTTGTAAGAATTAATTGAGGGCAGTATGTTGTGAGATAGGAGAGCTGAGGCTAAACCAGTTTTTATCCTGATCTGAATTCACCAAAAGGAGATTCAGTGTGCCCTTTACCAGGGTATGAGCTACCACCAAAGTGCAAGGATCTGGAGCTAAATCTCTATACATATCAGGAAGAATTTGTACCATCTCAGACCAATGAAAGGCCATCAGCACTTCTGAAGGAAGTAACAAAATGTGGTAGATGAGATGGTTTATAACTTATGCTTCCATGCACTATTTTATGCACTCTGGATTAAAGCACTGTAATACATGGCAAAAGAAGAATTGCCAAGCTTGCCATCCTGAAATTAGCAACTGCTGATGGCTAATGGGAAGCGACGTGCAATTGCCAAGTTTGCCATCTCCAGCAAGTGCCCCTTACATCCAAGGCCCTTGGTTGGGGTGGTGACATTCCTTGTGCCTGTGTCACAGCGCCTGCCCGAGGGTGCTGGCTCCCTGTGTGTGTGACCGTGCGAAGGGACAGGGCACAGTGTGGGGGATTACTGGACCCTCACGTAACTGGCAATCAAGATGATCCATATAGGTTAATAAAACAAAGAATATTTCAGAAGAATGTTACATGTACAAAAATATGACTTTCAACTCTGAAAATAAATAAGTTCAATTTATTAAGAGCTGGTGTCAATGCTGAACAAAATACACATCTTCCCATAAAGAAACATTTTGGTGAAGTGTTGTAGGTTTTTTCCTTCTTTTTTTTTGATTTACTAAAATACAAGTTGGACCTTTTTTCCCCTTTTTGTAAATATATCATTTGTCTCCCTTAATTACATATCCTTGTAACTGTGACCATCATTCCCCTTTAAGCCAAAGACTGAGGGTTTATTGGGTTTTTTTAATTCTTAGGAGTCTGGCCACATATGCCGGTTTTTTAAGGGAAAATACTTAACAATGAAAAAAAAAAGAATAATATATTTTTTCTAATAAATAAAAATAATTTAAAATGCTAGAGGCTATACATGACTAGTTTTGATTATGTTCATTTATAAATGAAATAGATCCCAAAATACGTGGAAGCAATATTAAAGGCAGACAAACAAAGATCTGTCTACTTTATTTTCCCATTAAGCTTGCCCTTCTTAACTTCTCCATCAGTGGTTCAGCAAGTAAGAGGAATAAATGTCACATCACCATTCATGAAGTTTGTCAGGCTTTAAAAAAATAGTTCTGGCTTCGAAGGAGTCAACATTCATCTTCAACTTCTCGTATTGGTGGTATCAAGCTGCTTGTCGATTTATATTGATTGATCTGATTGGCCATGTGAGTGCTCATGGGCTTGATTTGAATGTTTCTGGGATAGGCATTATCCGGCTCATCTGTAAACCATTTCTTTTCTGCTAAGGAGCAAAACAGGTAGAGACAGAATAAGGAGGGAAAAATGAAAGTTTTAATTAGTGAAGCACACATACACAGAAACATTAAAAAAAAAAAAAAGAAAAAGGGAGCAGTCAGTAAAGTTTATAGAAAAAACAGATCAATAGAAGGTGACTTTGACTAATTACTAGCAGTACAGTGCATTAGATTAATACCTCTGAAAATACTGACATGAAAGGAGGATGACGCTTGCAGAGTTGATAACAGAAGCTAAAGAACACTGCCAATGTGCTAGTTTGCTTGTTGGATGTAAGAGAGCCCTTTTCCTGCGCCCATGCTTAGGTGATTCATTTATTGAAAAAAAATGATACACATCAAAATTATGAAGCCAGGGAGAGCAGCTGGGATAAGGGAAATGCAGAAAAGAGCATGTGAGTCTATACACAGAGGAGCACCTAAAGAGTCAGAGACTTCTCTGAACCATTTCAGCCTTGGGGTGGTATCTACTGCTGGCCCAGAAATCATGCAGGAGAACATAAAGAATTTCTGCAGTTGGTGTTAGAATAAACAGGACTTGTATTCCTGCTGCCAGATGGCAGCCTTGCTGCACAGGGTGGGCATTATATCCCTACTTCGAAACACAGGTGCTTGGGCACTGCTAAACTCTAGGGTTTAAAATGGGCTGGGGAACACACCAGACACTGCAGGTCACTGTAACAGGGGCTTCAGCTGATCCTGAATGGATCGCTCGCGATGGGTGACAGCAGGACAAAGGAAGCAAGGACTTAAAGAAAGGTTAGAGAGGAAGCTCTTTCTTTTCTATCTTTGAGCAATGTCCCATGAACACAGGAGGAATTTTATGGTGCTGCTTTAAGGCAGGCTGGGAGCACTGTGGGAGGGAGTGAGGATGCTGAGAGGCTGCAGAATTGCAGCCGTTCCCCAGCTGTTTATCATTGTAACCATTATATTGCACTGTTCATATGCAGGTGTGGATAAAAACTTCTTAAGATTCACAAAAGAAAAAAAAATTAATTCTTAAACCCTTTAGAGAGAAATTTCTGCTGTAATTTCTCAATGACAAGTATGCAACTTTACAAGATAACTTTATTCAAAGAGTTGGAAACTCCTGATGTAAAGATTGGCTGATGGTCATTAGGTGCACTTGTGCTTTGACAAGCATTTGTGAACGCGGGTCTGTCTCCATTCTTGTCCTCCTTCCCCAAATTCCAGGGGTGGGTGGGCAGAGCAGTGGACACTTACAGTTCTGGGCATTTCACTACTACATGCAAAGTTCAAAGTGTGTCACACCAGAGCTGCCACCCTTACATGTATGCACTGCTTCTCATGCCGATAGAGAATCCAAAAGGCTGCAGAAGCTTTAGTGTCTCACATAATACAAACTGCTACTTTTGCTAACCACTGAAATGCTGCAGTATCTGGAATCAGGACAGGAGTGGAAAGAGTGTTCATTTTTTAATAAATAAATGATTAAAAATTAGCAAAGCAAAATTCACCTTAAAAACCCAAGGATCGAGCACAAAAGCTCAGGAGGTAAAGGAGAGAAAAGAAATTGAAAGACTGAGAAGAATAAAGGACAAATACCTGGACACAAGTGCACAAAAATAAACACAGAGCTTTGGAGTTAGAGTCTCTCAAGAAGTAGCTTAATCTCCAGAATTACTGGACTTCCCAGTCACTTTCACAAATATCAAATTAAAACACTTCCAACTTTATATGGATTTTAAGAATTTACATGCCAGACCCCCACTCCCCAACAAAATCTTTGTTACCTGTTCTTACACTTGTTTTGAAAATTAAATCAAACCCAGGCATTGTATTACTTATTAGTGGCTTGTTACTGAAGGGAAACAGAACTACTGCATTGTTTCTCTTGTCATTTTCTAAAATGCCTTTCACTTCTGTTTAAAAATATCTCACTCATTTGTGACCAGACTAAATAATTCCCTGCCCCCTTAAAGTTGCCTGAGTCTGAACGATGTTCAATCTCCCATCTCCCTTCTCTCTCACCTATTATAATTAAGTTCCCTTTGATTTGAACAGATTGGACGATAGGAATTCATAATGTTACATCCTGCACACTGAAGCTAACTGATTAAGTGCTTTAAATTATTCTTCCTGACAGAATGATAAAGTTACAATCTGTTCAGAGATGATCTACAGCTTGCCAGACTCCTACCGCTTCTTTCTACATTCATTTATCTTTTTGTCAAGCAGTTAAAAAAAAAAAAAAAGCCTCAATTCCATAGATCTTTTAAAGTAATCAGAACATCTGAATTATTAATGAGACTTTAAGGGAATGATTCCTGATGGGGGCCGGTTTAAGAAAGGTTGTAGGAAAAAAAGTCTGGGAATGTGTACACATCAAAATAATTTCAGCTCCATTTAAAAAACCATTTAGTTCAAGTGTGACACATGAACCATTATGCATTTGTGGAAACCAATTTTATGTGATCTACGATTAAACTAACCTTTCAGAGAGGTGCAAAGTGTGATGGTTATCGTGTTTTAAAAGCCTTGTGAGATCACATAAACAATTTCAAACTAACAGTTTTCTAATGGTTTGTGTTTAAAATGATTTTGAGGCAAGTTAAGCACCGTGAACTTTCATTGCTATTTTCTTTCTTTTAACACATGGTGCAAAAACTTTCTTTACAAACAGAACTTGGTGCAAGTTAATTCAGTGTTGTAGCAAGTAAGGGGAGACTTGCATGACTGCTAGGGATCAGAACTGTGTTGTGTTTCTCAGCAGCCAGTGTAAAGCACTTCAAAATACTCTGCCTTCCCTAAATTTTTAAAATAAGCTATTTATTTATGTATTAATCTTTACAATAAAACTCCTATATAGGGAGGGAGCTGTTCTTTAAAAAGACAAAACCGAGTATCTTTTTGCCTTTACCTGGCAAGTAATAAATACAGAGCATTAATAATAAATGCAGAAGCTGGTAGATTCTAATTTCTTCTCTGTCTAGATTTATTTTGCCAGTGCTGAAACCTTGATCCAAGCATTATCATCTCCAGCACCCAATGCTTGGACGCAGCTTTATACCTTTCCTGTTCCTTTCTGGTGTTAAAATTTTCTTTGACCACATAACGATGAATCTCCTGTGAAAGTTCATTGACCTCGCTACTTACCTTTGAAATGTGAGCTTAACACTCCTGATCTTTACTCTTGGCCATTATGATAGTCTGCTCCCAGTTAGTAACTGTGCTTCTTGAAGCCCTTACACACTTTTCAGTCTTTTATGCTATGCTTACAACCTGATTTTGGTATGTCTTCCTGAGTCTCAGCACAGATTTTTACTTATCTTAAGTATTAGTTACTCTTCCCTTTAAATCAGTTCAGAAAGCCCCTTTGTAAAGTCTTTATATATTGTTGTATTCACCAAGCTTTTTTTAAGTTCTGTGTCATACTCATCTCTGTTTCTCTCCCTTTTGGAATATGCATATTGATCCTTACCAGAAGTCTTTCTACATTATACAGATAATAGGCATAGTTTTTTATCTTATTTTTTTAAGAACTGTTGAAGAAAGTCCCTGATCTTCCTATGCTATTTAACAGGCTTCTTTTTGACAGCATCACCTGAGAGATGTTGGAACAGCTAAGTAACTGCATGTATCAGAAAGCAGAAAACATTTACTTTCCTCTCAAACATCTGTGTTTGTAATGGGCTATCAGCATCAGTGCATCCATGAGGGTTCAAAAGGCTTAATGCTCATATTACAAATACATAAAAATTAACATTTTTGTGTAAGACTCTTCCCTGCAGCATAAAAAAAGGATATAAATAACCAAAGCGAAAAGATCAAAATACAGTTCTTCAACTTGTACAGGACTCCAGCAATTCTCTCCAACAGATTTTTTTGTACTGGTACTTTAAAATTTCTATCATTAATTCTGGACTGAGTAGCAACTTAGAACAAATGTCTCTGTGAAACACCCTCTTTTCTAAGCAGGGGCAAAGAAAATACCACCTAAACATAACACAAAGGTTTTACTAAATTTTTATTCTCGCCATAATCCCAGGTTACCTTCCAATTGTTTAAAACATGAATTTTTGTCTTGTGTGACACTTGCAATTTCGAATTAGTTTATATGTATGTGTTTGCGTGTCTCCCCCCTGCATGTAACCATCTTGTTTATAACTAAGGTGAAAATTCTCCCATGTAATTTGTTCCTGCAGGAGGAAAAAAAAAGTAATGAAAGTTTCTCCACCCACCTGCTCAGCAATTCTTTGTTTGGCAGATGAATATTTTACATGTAGCAGGCAGTAAGAAATTTTCAGGGAAAGATAGAATAAACTATTCTTTCTATGAAGAACTTTACTTTGCTCCAGGGCAACTAAAATTTTGTGACAATGTTCTGGACTTGCTCTTGATTTTTTATTTTTTAAACTACCAAAATTCTTAGTTTTGGCAATGGGAATTTCACTGGAAAATGCCTGACTCTCTCTGTTTAGGTCAGTAGGAACCCATGTCAAGAACCTGCAGGTTTGCTAGATATGGTTTTGTATCTTAAGCTCACTAAGAACCTGGCTTCCAATGCTGGAACCGTGCTGGGACTGATATAAATTGCAGAATCTTCATTTAAAACTCTAAAACATCACCTCCTGACACTGGTGATACTTCTCCACCTTCAAAAACTAACCATTCTACTATGGTTGTTTGATCAGGCATAGGACAGGAGACTTCCTCTTACTTTTCAATACAAAAACCAACGTAAAGTTGATTTAAGCATTTCTCTACTTATAATGACCAACTTTCATTAGTATATGCATATCAGAAAATCTTCATCACTATAATAAACTATTTGATCAATCTGATTGTAGTCAGCAGTGGAAACTGTACACAGTATTACTAAAAGTCAAAGTTTTCGAATTCTAACTTTAGGATAGAGGACAGAGGTGGATTAGACTTCAATATAATTTGAAGAACTCAGATTTGCATCCATATTAGATATTCCTCTTCTGCTGCTCTCAAAGTAGGCAAGTTGCTTTGCTAATGTATGCTGTTTATATTTTTCCTATTTGAGCTATACCATATACAAATACTATTTTTTTGGATAAAATCATTGTGTAGGATGTGACAAGTGGCTTTATATTAACACCCTTCCTTTCTCTGCTAAATGGAAAACAGATAAAACATTAATGGAAAAACATTTTGGTGTCAAAGCCATTAACATTCTTCCAAAATGTGTAACTGCTCTCAACTATCTTCAATCAATACTGCTGACATAAAAAGATGGTCATGTACATTCATGGGGAATAGGAGAGTAGGGAGGGGAAGGGAGGAGAGAAGTTGGAATGAGGAATGGGAAATTAAAGTAATGTCTGCACCACGATAGGCATCTTCATTGAGCAGGAACCTGGGTGTTTACAAAAGGACACGTGCAATTAGAAAGGCAAGCAGATGAGAGGATAAAAAAATAAAACAGGGTTGAGAAACAGCAGCAGCAGCAGCAGCAGCAGCAGCCAGTTTTACTTCTGGTTTGGAGGGAAAAAAAAGGCAAAAGAAAACCAACAAAACAACCAACCGAACAAACAAACCAATAACTGAATAAAGTTTGTAACTATTTTTTTTTAATTTCACAAGTTTTCACAAGGACAAAGTTATAGAGGGAAACCCACAGCAGTTGCTAGGTCATGCAGAACCATTAATTTTCATACCTTGGCCCATTCTATTCATCCTTGTTGCACTTTAGAAAAAGAAGTAAGCTATGTAAGTTTTACAATGCTTTTAAACTGTCATATTTCTGGTTGAGCACTTTAACTGGCACTTCCTTGTAGTAATAAATATTCACAGAGCAAAACATGGTAACTTTCTTTGAAAAAAGGAACACATGAATTTTTCTTTACGATGAAGAGCAACTGTAATAGTCTCATTTGTAGGGGAGCAACCATAATTTGCAACGTATTTCATTGATTGGACTTACAGCTGCATTTGAATGCACACTCACATGTATATACTGTATTCCAATCATTATGCTCAGCACTGCACAGTGGTATTCTCTGTAGCCCACTTACATGGTTCCAGGTTTTGTCAGTAAAAGTGCTTGGCTTTATTGTCAATTCACACAGCAAGCAAATCTTCAAAATTATCATGCTTGGGGAAGGGGAAGGTAAAGACAATACTAACCATAAAAGCACCTTGTCTGGGTTGGCAGTTACAATGCTAATCATTCCAAATCTAAGTATTTTTTCTCTGTCTGCATGCTTTCTTGCTGGATAGCCAGGGATGAGGGTATGTGTTTCTGCCCTCCCTACCCTCAGAAACCCTCCATAAACCTAGAGCTAGTTGTATATTTCAAAATATACATTGGCTTCTTAAGCTTAAACCAAGAAAAAAAGCAAAAGCAAGCCTGAAGTATCATTTCTATGGCTGTCTAGGGCAGGTTCCTTTCCACTATTTTGTTTAGTTCCCTGCCACAATTATTTTGGCTATATGTGTCATTGGTGACAATTAGCAAGAACTAAATTCTGGCAAGTGCCTGGAACGTGATGCCTCAGCACAGTGAGTATTTCCAACCCAGCCCTCCTGTTCTCCTCATGTGTCTGGGGAACAGCACCTTTTCTCCCCAAATGGGAGAGATTTAAAGGCACTCAGTTGTCTTCCCTGTATTCCTGCATACTGGCATGCACCTGCTGATAAAAACCAGGTAGAACATGCAGCAAGATTTCTGGAGGTTCTTCACATATGAGGACTCTTGCTGGAAGATTTATACCAACACTAACTTGGAAAAGTTAAACTACCATCTGGGGAAAGGAACAAAGTCCCTTGAGATCTGATATGTAAGCACAGAAAAATGCTTGCTCTTTTCTGAACATTATTTATTCTGTACATAAGGTGACTAAGTCACCTTTTAAAGACGTAAAAGTCCCAAGAAGGCAGTTTTTAATGACTTACATCCAATATTTATGATACATATGGCTTTTTATCCCAAATGTCAAAAGTGAAAGAAAATATAGCTATTCATGTGGCAATATAAATAGACAGAATAATAATTTAATATGCAATTAGACTCTTTCTAAACTTAAATTAAACCACTGGAGTTTTACAACTTCATGCCCAGACAATTTCAGTGTTAAAGCGAAAATACACCATCTCCAAAAGACTAGCATTTTAGAGAAAATTCTTAAAACAAGCAGAAGAGTCCCTGATATTGCTTTGGTATAAAGCAGATGTGTAGCAATAATCTATACAAAGAGTGTAAGCCCTATATAATATAAGCTTTGAGAGTGAAAAATCATCAGGGATTTTTTTTTTGCAGGGTTTTTTTTTTTTCCCCAATAGGATAGTTTTATAAGCTTCAAATAAATGTATCAGCTCCGGTAAATATGAGTATAAAAAAACCTACTGCACCATACATCAACACTTCTGCACTAAATGACTTTCTCTGTGTAACTCTGACATCAAGAGCAAGTGTTCATGTTAAATATACTCTATTTTTGGATATGCAGAGTAACTGCAGTGAGTTATTTATGTTTTCAGTGTGCCTATGGGTTTGGAATTCTTTTTTTATTCTCCCCTAGCATCATAAATAACTTTTGGTCCGTCTGCTTTGTTGCTGTTGTGCTTAAGGGTTTTATGGTGGTGAAATAAAAATGACAATCACATGCACACTGTCATACATATGCAAAATATGTGTACAAAAAGGGAGAACTCCATGGGAAAACAGGGAACATTACTGCTGGAAACATTAACCGGGGAGAATGGGTGGTGAATGCAAGTTTCACACACAGTGGGAGCAGATACACATATCAAAGTCTATCTTCCTGCACGTACTTCTGTTTGTCCCGGGAATCCCTGGTCTTGGTGCGGTTCGGTCGGTTTGCGGTCGATGGGATAGAGTGAACTGATGAGCTCTTCTTGCTGGAAGAATAGGAGGAATGGGAGGAATGAGAAAGACTGGCTCGGGACTGGCCAGCGTTGTGGTCAAATTGCATCAAACAGAAGATCAAGTCCGTCGGCACAAGCTCGAATTCATATGGTGGGTTTGTGATAACATAACTGGAGAGGAAGGAAGAAAAGAAAAAGAAAGAAAAAGAAAACAGGTTTAGATTTGCACTAAAAAATTTCTTCTAGAGTTGTTAGCTCGTGAACATTTAGCCCAATTTTGGCATTTCTGTTTGTACCTAATTTTAGCTCACATAATTCCCGTTACGATTTAGGACCTTTTTATGTCAACTTTCACTTTTTTTATGTTTTCTGTCAGGCAGACATAATGTCTGAGAATGATGTTCTTCAAGTGAATCACATAATGATTTTTCAAAGACCCCATACAAATTGTGCTCCTTTCTCTGGCTGCACCATAATGCAGTGACTCCAGCAAACAGATTTACATATTGACAAAAACTGGTAACATACACTACCACACCACCACAAACAGTATTTAAAAGAATGGCTGAAAAACAGAGAGAGGAGGATTTTATATGCAGCTTATTTAAATACATACTTATTATAGTTATTAATATTTAAATACTGTCAATAGAAAAAGGGATATAATTATTGGTTTGGATTATGACTGTAGTTAAAACAAGTTAAGGAAAATACATCAATAACTTTGTAGTGAGGTAATTTTGTTCATTCATTCCACATGTACATTCATGGCCTCAAAGAGCATTTATAAAGAGAAATCTTCACATCCAAGAATACAACATTGCTTAGTATAAATCCCAGGCCTGACATAAAAACTCACTCAATTTAAAGAATCCTCACCTTCACCTAATGGCCTTTCAGGGTATGAAGAGCTTACAGACCAGCTGCTAAATTTTTTCATGCATGTGAAAAACAGACTTGAGCAAAGCAATAGGCATTTTCTGTCCAAGCAAGAAATGAGTAAAAAAATTGAACACGAAACTCATGACTTCTTTTCAAATTAATTCAATGCTCATAAGAAATCTGCTTAGCTGCTTCAGGGACAGAAGTCCCTTATTAATCCAACAAATAATCCCAAGTATAGCAACTACAGTGTAAATCTAAACGGCAAATCATTTTTTCTACCCAATTTGTTCAAATTCTTACAGAAGAAAGTGCTTTGGTGGGCTGCAGTGTTGTTTATTGCCATGTTCACCCAGTAATGATGCTTTTTTTAGAGCACGAAACAGTAACAGATGGTAGATTTGTGATACTTCTGGTATGGGTCTGTGTGTGTATTTCTAGGAAGCAGTTAATTAAGACACATTTCAAGCAAGCTGCTAAATGGCCTTCAGTTTGCAAAGATGGAAATGTGTCTGCTCTATTTAAAGAACTAAGGTCAGGCTTGGTGCTACTGAAGTAAAAATGTAGTCTACCAAGAGGAGGGTTTCCATTTACTGGAAGAAATTATGATTAGACGCAGATGGTACTGATGGGAAGCCCACAGGAGTATTTTTTGAGCACTCAGAAGAAAGACTAGCTACTGTAATTTAAATTACTATCCCACAACTTAGAGTTGATTGATATAAGGAAACTGAAATCCTTTCCTTGCATGCAAACAGTGGATCATCATAAAGCAAACAAGATAAAGATACATTCTGAAAATTTAATTAGAAATTTTTGAATAAAATTAGCTGAAAATGAAGCTTCAATATCCAGCTTATGATTTAAAGTCAGATAAAGAGTCATTGTGAAATCCTCAAAGAGGACTGCAGAAAAGTTATGCAAAAATTGAGAAAGCTCCTTTTTTATTTATTACAGGCACTGGGCTCTTCCTCACTGAGAGTACTGAAGAACAGTGAAGCAGAGATGTTCTAAAAGACTGGACTCACCGTTTAGTGCATTGGCTGGGAGTACTTAGATGTGCATCCCTTAATCGATAAATTCCAAAGCAAAGCATATTGTATGTTTTCAGTGCTTTACAAAACAGATCTCCATAACAACCTCCATCCTAGAGGAAAGAGAGAAAATAAACAGAAAAAAAAAAATAGAGAACAGCACATTTTTTTGCTTTCTTTGCTCAATTAACACAATGTCAGGGAACAGGTCATTCAGTATGAACTTATAAGAAAAGGGACAATGTACAGACAGTCTGTTGTTTGTCTCAAAGGAGAACATTTTACCCAAGGAAATGAATAATCTAAATGTGTTATTCCAAATAAGTAACTATGTAAAGTGATGATTGTTATTCTGGAGAGCCTTGGTCCATGGAATAATGGCAAATTGGAAAGAGTGAGTGATTTGCTTTAAGCTGGAAATACAAATTTTAGTACTAGACAAAGCATATTCTACAAATTACATTAACTGTGGTATTAAAATTGTTAGCATCTTTGACCCTTTCTTGGAAGCAGCCATACTGTCATCCAGACTAAAAACAATTCACCAGGAGCACAACAGAAATTAGAGTTCTAAGGGTTTAAAAGGATAATAAAATATCTGCTGCTGTAAAATAATAACTAAATGTATGATTAGCAAAAAAATAAGTTTAGCTCATTTGTATATTCGTAATAGTGATTCTTAAGTAATCATGAGAGTTAATGGATTCTGCCTCCACAGCTGTAGTGCAATTGAGGCTCTGGTGAAACAGCATTTGAAAGACTAGTGTTGCTTATTTTATTTGTGGAAATGTTAAGCTGCATGCTGAAGTGTTTTGATGAGCTGCTAGTCTCAGCTACAACTGGACTGCTACATGAACGGAAAGGCTGAAGGTTTCTGTCTGGGTACTCTTGCTGCCCTAACCCTTAAACTGGGAGTCCCTGTCGCTTCTGTGAACAACGTCACTCCATTCTTTTTGGACAGAGCTGGTGAACACAAGGTTAATTTAAGAAACATCGAATCCTACATCATTGTTAAAGGAGACTGGGTATTTTGGGATTCACCTTAAAATTTCAAAATGTGGTCCAGAAAACATTTCTAGACACTTCTTTATCTATTTCTATACAATACACTATTTTTAAAAGACCATCTATCTTTTTGATTTGCGGGTTTTAAACTTTTCTGTTTGCTTGTTTTTTGTCTTTACCCTTGTAACAGTGCAGTTAAATTATCAGAAAATTAGGATTTTACAAGAAATTTAGTTCATCCAAAACCAGCAGAAAAAAAACATTACAACTTTGTTTTCAAGCTAATAAGCAGATTTTAAGAACCAGAGGCTCTGTGAAACCACTAAATAAGCTTATCAAAACTCAAAAAAGGTATACATATTGCATGTATTTGGAATTCATTATTGCTACAATAGTTATATCATCCAAATCAGCTCATCCATCTCTTTAGCTGACAATGAAGAAGAGCCACTGGATTTTCTGTATGAAATATGCAGGAAAGGACCCTGGGCAGTCATACAGCTTCTTAAATAGGTAAAGAGCAAACCTGGCACTCTGTGCTGTAAATTTTTAAACAATCCAAAAGCTCTTTTAAATTAAATAATAGAAATTATATGCTTATTAAGATAGATTTTTCACTCAGGCTGAGAGGAAGCTAACAGAGCACAGACCAGCCTTGGTCCTACATTTCCCTCATGATCTTACCCCTAGGTCTGCAAACGGCCCATCATACAAAGCCAACTGAGCAACTCGACACCTGTCCCTGTTTGCAAGTGTCTGGGGCGTGCTGTAACCTCCTCTCAATGCATTTTCCTCAGCAATCAGTGCTTCCAGCTCTGGTGTGGCTCCTCCTGTTACCAATGTCCGTATCAGTGTGAGGATATTGTCATTGAAGTATGTCTGCAGAGATAAAAGAAAGCTCTTTAAGCAAACACCATTAAAGTCACAACTGAAGACATCCAAATTACAACTTTTCTGGGTTTCTGCTGTTTAAAGTTCTTGGCTGTCTCTTCAAATAATTTTATATAGAAAGTGAAAAGACAGCAGCCTCCAATTACTCTATTTTCTTCTATCCCATTAGGCTCCTATACTAGATCCTTCCTTCTAAACACCAATTCAGGCTGATTTTTATTAAAGTACAAAAATTTGAATGATTTATGCTTCTTATAATTGGTGTTAGTAGTGATGCAATGACTGCTTTCCTTCTCATCGCCCTCATGTCTAATAATGGGCTTTAGGACATGTAATTGTAAAATTCAGACCACATTTAAAGCTTACACAGGCTAGATTGCCTTTTTACTCTTGTCACCAATTCGTTGGGGAGCTGCCTTTGTGCTGCAAATGTCATTACTTATTACTGTGGCTGGACTCTAGCAGTCTAACCGATGTATTGTACTAAACATCTTATTACGAGACTTGACAGTGTTCAGACATAAGCATGTATCAATTAAACATCTTGAGTTCATTCCAGATAAATGTATGATGAGTTTGGGATCCTGGTGGTCCTTTTAAAAAACTCTAGGGTATAGGGTAAGTGTGGTTTATTAGGGAAGATTTACTCCACACTGACATTTTGCCAGCATCTGTAGCATTGCTGGTCTGTCAGGCAAACAATGGGTATTTAAAATATTAATTTAAATCCAGATGAATGACTTTCAAGTTCACTTAAAAGTATACTGGTATAGTTCAGACATACTCAGTTAAGCATCTGCAATGCATTTTACTGGGCAAAAAAAAAATGTTGAACAAAAAAAAGGAAAGACTGTCACTTATAATGTCACCAATGTCTGAGTTTTCAGAAGCTCTGCAAGTATAGGGGACATAAAAGGAGAAAATGAGCACACTGTAGAGTACACGGGATTGACATTACTGTATGTCTGGATTTTGTTGAATTTAGGACTTAGAACAAATGTCTGTAATCCAACCAAGTAAAAATGAAAACTGAATTCTCAAACAGTGCTTGCTGTCTAAAGGTAAGGCTTTTTAAATAATATTTTTCAATGAAATTCATTGCTCTATCCATATAATGTAATTGCATTTAATAGATGGGTAAACTGAGGTACAGGTTGAAATATTTTATCCTGAGATCAAAAAGCAGAACTGGCTTCCTATCCATGTTACTTTGATATTCTTTCTTTGTATAATGAAACTCCAGTTTCATTGTTTGCTGGAGATGACAGATAAAACAGAAGAAAATGAGTTCTACGCAGCAATGTTTTTCACTTTACATTGAAGTTTTGTAACTTCAAGCTTCTCTGCTTATTTACATAGGCATACATGCCATTCACCTGTTGACTAAATTAAAATGAGAGGAGCATAGTCTTATTGTTCTACATGCCCTAAAGCAAATATTTGCATCTCATCAACTCCAATTATTTTAAGTTAACCTGGGTAAAGCACTACAGATTTTAACTACAAAGCGTACTGTAAAGAGTAGTCTGACATAAGCAGAGGTTCAGGAAGATTCAGCTAGTCTAAAACAACAGCTAATCTCAAATCAGCTCTTACACATGTGGATGCACTGTGTAACAATTCAAGTGTAATAGTCACACCTCTCTTAACATACAGAAAAATCAATGTGACCCCTTGCAGGAATGTAAGTCTGGAGCGATTACATGATGTTTAATAGGAATTGCCACCGTGAGAGAGAGAGAAGACATTCAGGCATGATTGTTTATTTTTCAATTACTTCTTCCTTGATGTCCCTGAGATGAGAATCAGAGTTGCCCTCTTTGGCAACTCTTCCCACTGTGCTATACTTCTAAGGCAAAGCTAAGACCCTTACTAGCAAAAGAGGCAGCATTTATTGTGGAACAATGGTTTAATTAGCTTTTCACACCATGACTGATGTGGATGGCACCATTTAATCAGAAGGAGTGCAGCCAAAAGATGTTTTTTGGGGGTTTTTTTTTGGCAATCAATGGGAGAAAAGATTCCAAATTTGAGGACAAACTGCTGCAGCATTGCATCTGATCAGAAAATGCCCAACCGTAAGCAAGGAAAGATGGGTGGAATAGGAAGCTGTAACTTGTCACCTTCTCCTAAATGGGATTGCTTCCTCCTGTACTAACATATTTAACACTCACGGAAAAGCTGTCTGCCCATGCTTTTGATTGTCACAAAAATCAGACTCCTCATTACATCTTGCCAGTTTGGAACTAGGGGAACACTGAAAAGCTGAACTAGCTGATATCCATTTCCTTTGGAATAATAATACACTGAAATTAATTTCAGAGTGATCTACTTGCTCTGTGGGAGGGTACATGGCCTGGATATGCCAGTACTTATAAGAAACTGATCTACAGAATGTCTTTGGAAAGGTGCTGTTGTACTTAAAGTAACAAGGCACTTTCCAGTGATGGAAAAGAATCCCTTTTGTTGAGTGTAAAATCATAACCAAAGAAATACTGGTTTGCTACTGTCATTAACCAAAGCCCACAATGGACATGCGTGTGGTATCACTTTAATCCGCATCCGGAATGAGAATATGAAATAGGTGTATTCTAAACACAGAAAAAAGGAAATGCATCATAGACACTGAAACTGGGTAAATAGAAAGGAAATATTGACACAGATATCTGAGCTAGCAGTGCCACCTAGCCCTTGCTTCTGAATTGTAGTGCAGCTCTTTCAAATGTTTCAAGGATGCTTTCCCATTTGTTTAATCATTTTTTAAAGTATAATTACCAGAGTGCTTATGTTTTGCAGTTAATGCTGTCATGTCTTTTAAACTAATTGGTCTCCTACAGAAAATTTAACTGAAAATTAGCACATCTTTTAATAATATTGCTTTAACTTTAATAGCACTTTGCCTTTCATTTATAATTACACTAAAATTGTCATTTTTCAAGTTACATCTTCCTTTTCTGTGTTTGCTAGTGGGTTTTTTAATGAATTTATTTTAAGAAGACTCCTCCTCCACTATATGGGATTTAGAACCTCACTTTCAAACAAATACTTAGACTTGATTTTCTTTTTCAGTTGGAGGAATAATATATATCCAAACCCGAGGAATGACTGAGCTAACATCAGTAACAAGAGGGCCTTTGAGATAGAATCAACATCAGAAAATAAATAACAGCATTTCACCGTTTGAAAATCTATTAATTCTCAAACTATTGTCCAAATTTTAAAGAAGTTTGGGACACTTTAGGTTACAAGGCGCTGCTTCCTAATTCTTTGAACAGACTTGCATGAAAAATATACTTGTGTTTCAAAATGTCCATATCAAAGATTAGAACAGCTTATTTTCTGTAAAAATAAGACTGTGAGGATCCCTTCGGGAGAACTCTTGAGTAAGGGCTATAATGAAAAGCTATTTTCAACTTTTTAAACTATTTTCTTCCACTCTGTGCTTTTGTTTGTATGAAGAAAAGCTATGATTTGGTAATATAGAAAAAAATCAAGACCTGAAATTCTAGCACAAGCAAATGAATTCCAGGATAGCAAATGTTAAATGGTATCATCTGATTCTGGAGATCCTTGCCTCCAGTGGCACCACTCCGGCAGTACCTTGGATCTGTTGCAGTGGTAGGTGTGGGAGGGATGCCAGCTTGCCCAAACTTCTGTAGTCCTTGTATCCTCAGGGAAGCTTTGGCTCTCAGGCCAACTGCTCAAACCTTTGAAGGTACTGTGTGTTGATAAAACTGTTTCCTTGCATGTAGAGGATTTGATGGAATAAAAAGGCCCAGAAAGGGACTTCTATCTCAACAAGACCCAGAAAAGGAAAAAGTACTTCTGCTCAAAAATTTGCTCCTCTTAGACTATCCTATGTCATGTAACTTTTCTACAGCTGAACATTTTTAAAAAACAGTCACATAATCCAAAAGATGCTTCCAATCCCATACTTTTTAGTTACATTTCACTTGGTGATGGAAGCATGCTCTGCTTTCCAGAAGCAGTGCTTCCTTGAGACTGACAGATGTGTTTTATTTACCTGGGTTTGCATATGCTATGACAAAATAAATATTAATATATTGTTCAGGTACCTGATGGCAGCAGATGTCTCTTCAAAGACATAATAATCATTAGCTGGAGCATTTTAACAATAGCCACTGCCACAGTTAACCACATGAACCATGCCCAGAGCCTTTCCACAGAGCAGAGCAACGCTCTTGAACCAAACCTGGAGAGACCACTGCTACCAACTCATCAGAAACACAGTGCAGGTTTTCAGCTTGTGACTGTCCTCTGAGCAATGCTGTTTGAGCTACCACCCTGTGAATCCTGGGCTTGTGGCATATATTGCCTTTGCTGCAAAGGCCTAAGTGGGTGTAGACGACCACTACACAGCATTTTGAAAACGAAACTTCATCAAGCCTTTTACCTTTGAAATAAGGAAAAAACAGACAATTTCAAATTTAAAATGTCCAGTACTGTCATCTTATAGGAAACAATGCTATACTAGCAGAACGTAAAGATCTCCAGCACTCAGACTTGAATTAGAAAGTTACCAAATTTTCTGATCTGTGATTCATGAGTTGGGTTTAATCTACTACTTCAATATTAATAAAACTATAAAAAATTAAATAATAATTCAACACTGATTAATACTGTAGAAGTATTATCATGCAATAACTGAATACTTAAGAAAATTATTTTAAATACATTTTGTAGCTCTTACCCACAGGTCAGAAATAACACCATATGCATGGGTATTATTCGACTTTCTAATCTTTTTTACACCTCTTTTACTACAAAACCCCACTACAGTGGGAGGAGATTAATTCTTGAAGGAGCAGTTCATGATTTGTACATTTACATTGTACACTATATAAGGAATTTTCATTACAGAGATATCAACAGATATAATACATTGGAATTTTCCTGTAGAAAATAAGCAGTAAAACCCCCTGAATCATTAAGTAGATGGAATAATGAACTATATACTTGTCTCCAAGTGAGCTGGCAAAGGACAGCACAGTGCAAATCATATACTTCTTACAGAATTCCAATGCAATTAATAGGATGAAAGCACAATCTCACAGTTTAGCTAGGATTTGGGGTTCAATTTGCCCATAGTGGCAAGTATAAAGTTAGTCAGATTAAACAGAAGCTGTTTGCTAAAAGCAAGTGTACTCTAGAAAAGAAAAAAAATAAAGGTAAGAGATAATATAGTACAAATAGATTAGTTCGTGTGAGAAACACTCTTTTCCTTGGAGAAGAAGTGAAAGGAGAACACACCTTCCCCATGAGAATATGGACAGTAAAGGGAAAAAATCTCACACACTTTACACTTTCTGAAGGGTCAGGAAGAATTGTACTTTTCCAACTCCTTACTGGGCCTTTGAGGAATAAAAGAGAAAATAACACTGCCACTGATCAGAAAACTGGTGAAAGAAAAGAGGATAGTGAACAATTCTAACTGACTGAATCCTTGGCTTGTCTTCTTGATTAGTTATTTTTTTCAAGTAGAGAATTTTCTACTCTTGTTATCACATTTCTCTGGCTTCAGGCTGCAGTGTCCCTGACACATAATATGACCACTTAGATGTGAAAATGCTTAGAAAAAGGACTGTTATAGAAAGGAACTGCAGAAACAGAGGGGCATGTTGTCCAAAACTAAGAGTTAATAAAAGCTAGCAATAACTAACAGTATTAAAATTTCTGAGCAGGCATGCTGTACCTATTTTTCATTATATTGTTATTATTTACTTGAGACACCTTTGCACAAGAAAGCAATGATGCCAACAACATCTCATTCTCTTTCTATGGCAATGCCAGTGGCAACCAGAAGGATTAACCCTACTTTCTTTTTGATTCTGAAGTGCCCTACTGAACCCATTCAGTGCCCCATTCAGAGACATTGATACAAATAATAATGGGAGTAGATAAACAGCCCTAAGTAACATTTGGAACCTTCACATTAAATTATTCCCATTTATGATGTGAATATGCTAAATATTTTATAGACAGATTTTAATTAGAAAAGGTACAGAGTTTAAGAGTTCTTGCTTAGGTTTTCTGAATTTGTCACATCTACAAAATATTGTAAATAGCTTTCAAGAAAAGCATTTTCTGAGGTTATTGAAAAACCATAGGCTACATTAGAATAAAATTTTATCTGTGTAGACTCATACTATTAATCTGTGGATGGAACATATGAAAAATGTAGCAGGAAAAATTACAAAAATACAAATACATAAATATGAAATACAAAAAAACCAATAAATAATAAAGATCACAATGAATTCTTTTTAAAAGTAAAAAGTTTAATTTTGAATGCAGGTGAAGGTCAGACTTGGCTCCTTTAGAGAAAGCCATCTGCTCAAATATAGTGTTACTTGGTGTTTACAACAGATCATTCCTAGCACTATGGAACTTTATTCTGCAGGGAGCTCAGAAAGCCCATGCTCAGATTTTAAAAAGACTCTGTCCTTGCTATATCTAGCAGAGTTTATGGTCCCTCTGAAAGAAGTGTAGGTCACACAGAGCAAGACTGGTCTGAAAACTCAGCCAGCATGGGGGGGATGAAAAGGAGCATGACTGAGACATTTGCTTCAGAGTTGTGCTATGGCTGCAAAAGCCCCAATGTAGGCATAACCAAAGGCCACCATCTGTAGTTTCTGGCATGCACTGAAGTCTTGATTCACAAGAAAACTCATATGAAAAAGAGGATAACCTCCCTTCACACAAGTAGAGTTCATGAGATGTGTACAATGGCTTTCATGAAGTTCTATTAGTGTCCCCCAGCACTCATACTCAGAGCATTGCTCACAGCTACAGGAAATTAAAAGCTCAAAACACAGTTGATGCTGTCTGACAAGAATGGTGAGCATAGGGACTGACACACTGAATTTGGGTCTGGGTTTTAGGAGGAAGAGACAACTTTTTATGGAAAACATTATCCTTAAAACCTGACATGAGACCATTTCCTTATAAAATTGTGGACTCATGGAAGTTCTAGATATCTCGGTTAAGGTCTCCGTGTCCAACTAAGAAAATAACCTAGCTCAGTTCCAAAATTCTCTTGACATCTAAGAAAAAAGCATCTTCTCCTGCCTACCTGTGGAAAAGATCCTACACTTTCACGCTCCTTCACAACAAGTCTGACAGAAAGGAATGAAAAAGGTTTTGTTTGCTTACTGCGCTCATGAGAGAGTCCAGGACGCTGACAGCAAATGCGGTCCCACATGCAAAGGGCTGTGTGAGATACAGTTCTGTGTCTGGATCATCGTCATCATCTTGGTCCAAGAACTGAACATTTGAATCATTTACTGAAAATAACAATAATAATATTAAGAGTAAAATCGAAAGGTGTTTCTGGGTCACCAGCATGTGACCTTACACATCACACAGTCAAAGAAAAAGAAACGGCATATGTCTGGAAACACAGACTTGTGTCTTTGACGTCACTGAAAACGAAATCAAGATGGATGTGAAAATGTACGTTTAAAAATCTGTTGTTCGTTATCTTGCTCGTAAGAGGTGACACTCTTGCTCTTGACAGGTGACTAACCCTTTCCTGTAAAGTAGCTTCATGGCACCAGTTTCCTGTGCTCAAAATGAGATACATTATGCTCTTGTATGTTGAGACAATTGTAGTATATTGGCGGGGTACAGTGGCTGAGGCTGTATGCATGTACAGTGAAATGGTATCACAAGATACAAAGTTAGAACCCCGTTGTAAAATAAAGACTGTCAATAAAACTCTGATATAGCCCACAGGCATCTGTTAGACGTGCTGCTGTGATTCTTACTGGAGTGGTGTTAATGCACTTACAAGCTCAAAGGAGGATAAACTGCCTCTTTAACATGCACCTCTCTGAATGAATGAGCAGTTATTCTCTTGCAGCACTGCCTTTTGTTCAAATATTTGTCTCTATAACTTCGCTTTCTCAGCCAAAAATTCTACATTAGCCAGTGTGAAAAAGAATCTACATCAGGCTATTTTAGAGAAAAGCCCAAATAAAGTAGTATTTGTCATTTTGACTTTCTCTGGCATTTCATTGTCACAGTTAAGCTCTCTGCCTCCAACTCATTCCAACTAAAAATAGTTGTTTCCTTGAGATCAGTGTATCAAGTGGATCATATTTCATGAAATATTTCATTTCCATATTAGTCTCCCTCAGGCATGAAAGCACAGACTGCTTAGCTATGCCATTGAAATACCCTTCAACTTACTAAATGACAAATTAATTTCAGTTCCCATGCAAGAAAGGGAAATGAAAACCTTTCTGAGCATTTGAAACTGCATACACTGACTACGTCCCCATTCCCCATGTGAACACATCTCCTGAGCCAACCCAGCAAACTTTGAAAATAACATGAGAGTTGCTGTTAACTTGATCAGATTTCAGCTCTGGACTTCCTAAGCCAGAAATTCTTCCACCTGCTATTCTGATGATACCTTCTCATACGGTTTCTTTCCTTCCCATATAGTTTTCTTTTACATCCACTCCCTTTCCAAACGCTCGATACTACTGTGCTTGCTATATTTAGCTTACAAAACACAAATTACTACAGATAAAGCCTCATGATAGCTGTCTAAATGAGATGAGGATCGAATTTAAAATTCTTGCCTTTGCACTCCCTGATGTAACTGTTAAAACACAACACCTTAGTACTGTAATAAGAGAAATGTTCTGCCCTGGGAATCAGAAGAATTTCACCCAAGAAAACACCAATATCCACAATACTTCTTTCTTTCATACAATACCAATCAATTTATTCTCCAGATTCTTGAGAAAGATAGTATTTGAAAGCCTGCTGTATGATTTCAAAATGTACTTTTTGAAAAGCTTGTACCTCATTTTAATTTTCTAGTTGAGAGTAGGCACTATTGACAGTAGCATCCTTTTTCTACTTTCATCTGGCAGACTAACACCTGACTTAGACACCATGCTAGCCATGCGTGGGGGCAGTTCCTGAGGTCCTACAAATGTACTGTGAATTCTGCAGGTGCGTGTTTATCCTCAGCATCTTTATCGTCCTAATGCAAGTTAGCACACTGGGATTTGTGGGCCAGGTGAGCTGGGTTCGAAAGGGTGGTGCTGTTCCATGGGGAAAAGCTCATCAAACGCCGCTCCAAAGGCTGGTGAGAGCATTCTGTGTTGAGAGGGAACCACGCAGAAGCTTGGCTGCTTCTCTACAGCTTCAAAACCTGAGCTTCTGAGAAAAAACCTACTCTACAAAATAAACAAAAAAATAGCTTGAGGGAAAGTATGATGCTTGGGGTTTTTTCTGGTATCTTTTACTTCTTCTTGGACTTCCTGTGAAAGCTGCTAAGGCATGTCCACCAAATTGACAACAGGCTGAAGTAACAAAAAAGAAAGAGAAAGGAGAGAAAAGGAGAGAAAAATTGGTGTAGGAGAGCAAGGGCCAGGGAGGTGGGGACTCAGGCCAAAAAAAATGAATTGGTGAGGAGGTGCTATGAAAACAGCCGGCAGGTCAGACGAGTGTGATCAAAGGTTTACTGATGCTGCGTGAAAAAAAAAAATCATTAAGAAAGACTAGAACAAGACAGTCAATTTCAACCAGAACCACAAATAAAACACATTCAAAGCAGTGCCATGAGGGTAGCCCCTCTGATACAGCCAGATAAATAAAGGAAAAGCTGATGACAGTAAGAACAACAACAACAGAAAATAAGACAGTGATGTGAAGGAAAAAGGCACTTCTTACCCAGTTCAGTTATCATTAGAATGTGGGTTCCACTGTTTTTTTCCTGACTGATTGAAACCAAAGGCAGAAGTTTGCCAGGCTTAGCTAGTAAGTAAAGTATTTAGGGGGAAAAGAAAGTACAGAAAGAGAATAAAGTAAGGGAAAAAGACAGGTAAGGCTCTAAAAAATAAAACTGAAAAAGAAAACAGGACAAAGGACCACAAATCAAGTTTGTATTTGCCATGAAAAAAACAGAACAGCTTCTGCACTTCACATCACACCACTTGACAACATAAATACCCACAGCTATAGTGGAAATCAGAGTCTAGTTACCTACCATCACCGTATTCTCAGGAGTGAAATAGCTCATACTATTATACAGAGTTTGGTTACACATGATTAAACAGTTTTGGACCATGAAGAAATAAACAAATGGCCTCTTACAATTGATTAAATGCACAGGAAATATCTGCTTATACTTACTCTGGCTTTTTTTCTTTTCTAACCTTAGCCCAAAGACCCTTGCTTGTTTGTTACACTATGCAAAAAGCAGCTTGTCTGATAGAACATTTACTTAAGAAAATGGAGAAAACCCAAAGGAGAGAAATATATTTCAGTTATTCAAATAAAGTGAACCAACTGTTACTAAACTTTCTTTAGAGAGAGTAAATCAAAGCAGTTATCAGAAGAGAAAACGTAACAGTGTAAGATACAGTATTTCTGTATCTTTTTTGTATTTATTTGTACAATTTTTCTGTATCTGCATAACAAGGAAAGTGGGCAAAAGAGATGGGAATGTACATGACAGGATAAATGTTAGCTTTTCCTACCTAGCTCTGTTATAATAGGGATGTTGGCTCCTGTTGTAATGGAGGGTTGACGTAAAAGGCCATGGACTGGACTGTTGTCTGGAGACGACCTATCCATCCCAGGAGGTGTAAAGCCTAAAAGGGAAAAAAAGGAAAAGAAGAGAGAAACTAGAGAAAGTTTACAGAGGACAAACTACACCAAAACAAACAAACAAAAAAAATATCCCGAAACAAACACCTTTCCTTAAACAGCAATTAAGATTTTAAAGAGTACTATTTGTAAATGGTAGCACAACCATGAGGAACAAACTGCTTCCATTAGCCAGTTTTAGGTTTGATCAGAAATCAAGATTTAAAATTATCTCACTGTTTTTCAAGAGCACTACCACCCACCCATTGTACCATTTATCATATGCACTTCTGTAAGGATTACAACTGTAGGAACACTGGGAGGGAAGGGTCCATTCTAACAGACAAAAAGATATGATGGAACAAAAAAGACACAGGTTTTTAAATGGTATGTAAGAAGATTGCTTGAAAAGAACTGGAAAGACTGATGACGTGAAGGAAACAAAGGTGGAAGAGGAAACATGTTAGAAGGCACTCACAGGAAAAATGAAATCTGGAGACCAGCAACATTCACCTTTAAAAAAGACTGTTTTCAGCCAGAGTCTCCACAGTTTGAAATGGAGCTCTTGACACTGAGCGGTTTTTTTAACCTTTTTTTTTCTTTAAACAAAAAATACTCCAGCAAAACTGTTTGGAGTTTGATTGTAAGTACTGAAAAATAGGTAGTTATACAAAAGCCCATGCAATAGCAGGAGTGGAAATTCACCATTGAGACTAATGTATTCCATCTCCCTTGTCCAGTAAAGCTACAGAAAACACGGGAATGCTCATTGCAGAAGTGATGGTGAAACTAGAAGGTGACTTCTGACTTTATGATTTCATGTAAACCAACGTCAAGCCAGCATTTTTAGGCAAACATCTGTCTGCTAGGAATAGGATTGAGCCAAGCTCACTTTAAGCCACACATTTTAAAAAAGGACTTTTTTTTTTTAATATATTATTCCCAAGTTCTTTGACTTCACACCTGACATCCAGGGACAGACTTTTGGCCCTCTGTCACTAGTTCTGAATTCTCCATATACTTATTCTAAACTAACCACAGCCAAATTAATTCCTGACTTAACTTCACTATCTTCTTGCAGTGGGGAAACTCTTTCGCTCCATTAAATTCATTGATACATTCACCTGTTACTGAATTCAGAAGAAGATGGTATGACATTATCTACCTCACCTTCCTTCAATTTGGGGACAAATTTAGAAACCAGGAAATCTCTAAACTAAATTGTAGTTGTTAGCATATCATAGTGGTTTTATATTGTCTTAAGGATTTATGGTTCTCTTCCAGTGATAATTACACCACTCTTACACTGCCCCTGAACTACAAGGACCACTAGATCTGGGCTTCTTGATTTAATGGGATTTAATTTTCTCTTTCCATTCATCTATCCCTATGTTTTGTCTGTATCACATACAGAACATACAGGTAATAAAACTAGAATCACTGGGAAGAGACTTTCTTAGCTCTGCAGAAGGTACTGGTATGAATTTCATTCTGACTATCACAAGAAAACCAGATGCAACGTGGTGATTGTACAGACAGGATAGCTTAAAAAGGGAGTGAAAAGTCTGCAAAGAAATTCCTTGGGAGAAAAGAAGTGGATATGATATCTTCAACAGGACTGCAAGACAAAAACATTGTCATAGAGAAACCTAAGTCAGTAAAGAATTTTTATATAATATTACCAGTGGATAGAAAATATTTAGAAAGCAGATTTCTTAGAGGCAATGGGAAACGTTACCAGTCAGTAGTGTAATACCACCTGTTGTGCTGAGCTCAAAACCAGCTTGGTGACAGTGAGCTGCAGTCCCAGCCAGTTTCAGTTTGCAGATGTTTCCTTTTATCTGGCACTACGGCTGAGAGCTGTTTTGCGTCTTTGAATGTTTATCTCTTCATGGCAGAGCCTGAGATTCCTCAGGCTCAGCAAGTGAGTCTGATGGAGGTCCTTCAGTCACCACCTCGTAAGTTACAGGTAACACTGACACTCTCACAACAGCAGAAAGATTGAAGTGGGACTCCAAAGGGAGGAAATGCTATCTGAGGACAGGTGGGTATTAGTGTGGCACCTCCCTCTGCAGCAGGATCCAGTGTTTTAAGTCTTGCATTCTGTTATGGAATGCATTCTGTTAAGAGATGCAAGATATGACCTTTGTTACATTAGAAAAAGCTCAAGTAGCTGAAGAGTCCTTGAGCAGTTAAGGTGGCAAGCCCAGTTGGGTCCTCTGCTGAATAACAAGTCAAAATGGCAACGGCAAGAATTTTCACGTTCACTTACCTAAAAGAAAATAAAACTAATATTGTTCTCATGCACTCCAGGGGTTGTAATGCTGAGACTATCCCTAGAGGCTCTGCTTCTCCCTTTTTTCCTGAAGCCTTTCTCCCCCACATCTCAGGATGCACTTCCTAAACCCCTTTCCAGTGAATCCCTGAATGCCCTTCAGATGCTAGGAGCACATCGGTATTTCCCTACCAGTTTAAAGCAAATTGAAGGAAGTCACCGTAACTCATCTAAATGTGTAAGTTCTTCTTGCCTCCCCTCCACTGCAATGTGCACACACACAGAGACACGCACACTCTCCATCGAAGGCCATTTGTAGCCACCTCTCTAACCCTTAGAATATTTGTCTTCCTGGGATGGTGTCAGGAGATTGAAGTAAATGTGGCATTTTTGTTAGACACAGACTGTCAGAAGCTCTGTAATTGCACACTGCACACATAGTGCATTCAGTCTGAAATGCAGGAAGCATGTTAAGGGGATCTTGTTTTCTCCTTGAATGAAAAATAGACTCATGCCTTAATATTTTTCATCCTACTGTCTTGAAAGACGTGAGAAGTATCTGATAATTTAGTTTCCTTGCTCATACTTAATGCAGACACTTCTAGAAATATACTTTTAAGAAATATAAAAATCTTGGAATATTTTCAGGAAAAGGAAAACTGGTGTATTTGGGGATTTTGTGTGCTTATATTTGGAGTCACAAGACATTGAACACCTTCAAGACACATTCCTGCTCCCGAGTCACCAAGTAATTTCCATACATAGGCTATTTTTTTCCTCCAGAAGGGAGAACCAAAAAAAAAAATAGTGGAGGAAACTAACCTGCTTTATCAGAACTTTCATTTAAAGGCATGAAAAACTACAAGTGACAGCTGTGCAGATTCAGTGAATGTGACATTTTTGAATTTCTTCAACTTGACAAGTAAACACCTTAAATCGGTAATGCTATATGCATAATACATGACCTGTATTTTGACATCCATCATCAAATGCTGACTTGAGAAAATACAGGTTTGTACGTCAAGGAATAGCACCCATAAAGCCGGGAGAAATTCAGGTCACAGGGTATTAGGAAAACTCTATTTCATTACAGAAGCTGAAACAAGCTAAGGCATCAGATTTAAGATCCATTTTCAGCTGTGAAAAGATTCAATTCCTCTGCACAGAGCATTCATTTAGAAATGACATGCTTTCCTCACAGCCTCTTTTCATTTTCCTTTTCATATTCCATTTTCTCCTTGAGTCCCCAAACCTTGTTCCATTAATGCTCATAAAAATCGTAAAACAGGGCTGATAGTTGTGATCTTACAAACATAGTATCTCCTTGTTCAGCAAACAACTGAGGGAGCTCTGGCTACAATTGCTTAACAGGATCAACCTCTACAGTAAAACTCATGCCTGTGCAAGTCTGAGCACAGTCCCTGTGAAAGGAATGCAGTGACAGTGACTTCTGGAGAAGGGAATTCTCTTTGCCAACAGTTAGGAGGTAAGATACAGCAAAATCATTTCAGTTCTGGCAGTCACTGCATCCAGTACTAAATTTCTGTACTGGGTGAGTGGTTGACTTTGTATCACTTGAATTTTGCTTTTTTGTGCCTTGTTTTTGTTTTCCTCACTTACTAAACTGGCTTTACCTCAGGCCACGAGCTTTTTTCTCACTGTGGGATTTAGCCGTCAGTCACAGTCAACCCACAACCATGGGCTATAGTGAAAATCACCCCAACACAGGTACAGAATAATTTAGGTTAGAAGTGACCTTTAAAAACATCAAGTCCACCCACTAACCCAGCACTACCAAGTCCACCACTAAACCATGTCACTAAGTGTCACATCTAAATGTCTCTTAAATACCTCCAGGGATGGTGACTCAAACACTTCCCTGGGCAACCTGCTCCAATGCTTGACAACCCTTCTAGTGAAGATATTTTCCCTAATATCCAATCTAAATGTCCCCTGGCACAACTTGAGGCCATTTCCTTTTGTCCTTTCAGTTGTTACCAGGGAGAAGAGACCAACCCCCAGCTCACTACAACCTCCTATCAGGTAGCTGGAGAGAGCAGTAAGGTCTCCCTTATCAAACTGAGGAAGCCTCAGTAGTACGCAGCCCACCCCTGTCCATCTCTGAAACAAGATTCTGCCAAGCAATAGATTAAGTAAATCACGGCTCTGAGAGGAACACAGGTTTTGGGCTCCTGACATACTCCAAATCAGTGAGGCCTGGCAGCCAGCAGTCACTGCTTCCCTCCTGGCAGCACCTTCCCTTCCTGAGAGGCAGGGACTCCCATGCCCTAACTAAGCTACCTGCTACAAAGCAGTCTGAGCCTCCTGCAGTTCTCTGCAGAGTGCTGCTGGTTCAATGTCTTGATTCTGAGCAAAGAGCATTTCCCAGCTCCCTCTACTGTTTACAGAAATAGGTAAAAAACAGTCAGTTGAATCAGATGAAAAATCTAAGTTTTAAAGATGTTCTCATCTTTGTTGAAAAACACCGGGGAAGAGCCCTTCCTAAAAGGAGGCAAGCTCTTTTTGCCAGGGGATGCAGGTGCTGCCCTGCTCTGAGCTCAGCATGGCCAGGTGTCTATAAAACCTCATTGCCTCTTACAAAATACCACCTACAAAGGGATGAGCAGCACTGGGCTCATGATCTCTGTGCCTCTTGAGCCAGGCTGACCGTGGTCCTCCAAGGGAGGCACTAACTGTGGCTCAGCAGTAATGTGCTGGTATTCTGAGAGCCACAGTGGCACTGTGATGAAGTTCAAAATTAAGGAATGCTGGCATGGCTAAACATGCCATGAAAGCACCACCAATTTTGCTCTGCTTATGTGTGAGCAACTGACCTGATGGCCAAATGATCTGCTGATTGTGCTGGCCATAAACCACTAATTTTTGTTTCCTTGCAGTTCACTTAACTGAGTAATGTCCCACAAAATGCAGGAAGGTTTGCTCTTCATAGCAGTAAATATATTCTTTAAGTTTGCTAAGCGGACCAATAAAGGTTCACTGGGGTTTTGATGTAGGGGGAAATTTGTCTTGTGGATGTGCACAGCTTCTGTTCCACTGACTCCACCAAGACCCAGATGGGCATATTCTCAAAAGGGATTTTTATCCTACATTTATAAGATATCCTCTGTTCTTAAGGATCACAATGGATTCTTTATGATTCTCTTCCCCTTTTTCTCTGCCCCTTTCTTCTTTGCCTCCCTTCCTTTTCAAAGATGTATGTTTTACTAAACTATGCAGGCAGAAAGCACTTTCCCAAACTGAAAATCCACTTGGCAGACCTTGTTATTAAAGCACCTTGTAAATTGATAGTACCCTTTAAATAATGCTATTTTAGGAAAAGATGCCATGGCATTCACTGGGTGATATATGCACTTAAGTCCTCAAATATAATTTAAAAAGCATAGATACATTTAGCTACCTCTGGTTCACCTAAGGAATATGAGACAACAATAATATTTTGAGCATATATGAATAACACATAAGTGGTGAACTGCCAAACGCCCCCGACGAGTTATCATGCAGAAATATGGCACAAGTATTTTCATTAAGCAGAGCCAGCCAACAAGAAATCATTCTCAAGAAGGACCTCACAGTTGTATCCCTTTGCTACTGTTTGCTGACAGCGTAATTAATATTCCTGTGAATGCAATTGAATGATAGATATACCTTTTACTCTCCAAAGTATATCCCTTGGGTATACCTGGAAAGTTCAGCAGCAGTCATGCAGCTAAAGAGCTGCTGACATTCATGGGAATCTGTTACAGCCATTCAATTTAGAAACAATTCTAGCTTCAGTGTCCCATGTGGTCTGAGACACAGAGTTGTAGTTTGGCCTGAGAACCTGGAAATCCTAAATTCTGGTTCAGTTCTGACTTTTACCGTGATTTGTGCTGAAGATCTGATAATCTTTTGGAGATTATCACTAAAGGTCTGGAAAAGGAGAGGAATGCAGGAGACCAGATGTGACTACATAAGCTCCCAGCTCTTTCAGAGACTGTAGCATCTCCAAAGATGCTCCAGGTCCAAACATAGGCCAAGGTAAATCTACAGAGAGTGGAGGCTAAAGGGTGGCTTTCTCAACTTCAGCAACCCTCCAATGCCTTGGGACTGCAACAACACCTGGAGCTTTGAACTCTGAGAGACAATGTCACAGAGAACAAGCTGCCACCTTCCTGCCAAGAAAGTGTTCTTCTCTAACATCCCTTTGTTCCCTTTCTGCTGAATTACTGAAACCTAGAGTCAAAATGTCCAAATCAAAGCTCTAACGGAAGCACAGGGCAGTGGGATCAATGCCAGTTTCCACTCCCCAAAGTGTGAGATCCATTCCTGGATGAGTTAGTGGCCCTGTGTGCTGAAAGTGTAAATGATTTATAGGTCTGCTGGTTCTTGGGCTGCTCTAACAAGGTAGGATTAAGCTGTAAAAACAAAGATCAAGAGAAGGATTGGAGTTTCATCATCTTGAGGTCTAGCATTGAATCACACCACATTGATTCCATTTCAATTGTGAACAGCATAATATATTAGAAGAGTGTAATATTTTAAGCCTAGGGCAGAATCATGTATAACTTAGAGGGTTTGTTCACAGGTACTTACATAAATCTTCTCCCAGTTTAAGTGCCATTTTCAGTTTCACTATCATACACACCCCAAAATGAAGTCCACCTGAAACTGCCTAGTTTTTTGTTGTTGGCTTTGTAGAATTTTTTTCCCTTCACAAAATCTTATGTGGTAACTACCTAAACCCTAACTCTGCCAAGGTTCACCACAAGCTTACACAACCCAAAACTACCAAAACAAATGGGCTTTCCTTATTAATGCTTTGCAGAGCATAGCCTTGATGCTCACTCCTTGCTACTTTTCTCACTTTAGGTAAGATAATACATAGTTACTAGCCGTAGCACTTCCCTCAAGTCTGCCTGAATGGAAATCCTATTTTTCTATGCAGTAAACAAAACTAAATTTCCTCTTTTAGTTACTTTCCTTACAAACTTTATTTTTTAATTGTTCCTACTCTCCTTTTATCATTTAATAGCTTTCTACACTAGGTACTTCTAGGGCACAAAGTTGGTAGCATCTAACTGTAGCACAGGTTCGTAACTAAAATGATTTAGTATAATAATGATGCCAAACCCTTTTCAGTTTAATCATTAATCAACCCCACATATTTAGACCTCAGGCAAAAATAAATATGCTGAATAAAAATTATCAAATAAATTAAGTTGTATTACCTAGTTTAGAGAGACAAGTATTCAATAACTAGAAACAAAATGGAAAACTCACCACTAAAAATGATATATTGGCATGTTAGGTGAGACTCTACATTATGTCATTATATCAAAAAAAGTAAATTTTTCCTTAGTGTTAAAGGAAGAGCAAAGCCAGCTATCATAGCAAGTAATCAATTAAAATACTTGAAAAATAAAAGTAACAATGTTGTCCAACATCTGATTGGCAACTACTGAAACATAAATTAAACAAATTTTCCATTGCCGCTTATGGGAAAATTATGCAGATTAGAATTTGATTAGGTTTATATCATGAGACTCAATTTGGACTTTTAATCTATTAAGCTCCAATAAATGAGGCATCTGAATAGCTCCCCTGAGCAGCAACAGTAATAACGACAGCAGTCATTTTTTGGAATATGTATTCTGACAATTTCTTTTGCAGACGATTCCACATCTTTAAGTATAATTACTTTGTAACTTCTAAAAAAATTTCAGGTGTTTGCAGTGAGGAAATGGATACATACAAAATGCTTAAACAGACATTTTCTGATAATCAACATCTGTCACTGTTCTAGCAATATTGTTTTTCCATCAACTTGGACTGACTTACGGTCGACTTCATGGTCTGTGTGGGCTAAATAGTGCCAGCAGACTTGCAAATTACTCAAGCTGGAACTGAGCTGGAAACCTATGGTAAAATGTCATTAATTTCTCTGTAGGCTGGGTCAAAACTAAAATCCCACATTCAAGGCTGTCTTGGGGATCAAAGATTGAACTGTGAAGGCTAAAGTCCCATTTTATCAAAGACATCTGAACAGAATTCCCCGAGCTGAGCTTTGAGACAGGTTGGATTCAGATCAAGACCACCTCTAATTTATCTGGCAGGTGTGCTTCATAGCTCTCCTGCATATTTCCTGCAGTCTAATCTATTTGCAAGTATACAAAAGCACCTCTCCTATATTATTCTATATTGTAAATTGCAGCTCGTCAAAGCCTGCTGACTAGAGAGCACATTGTGCACATGTCCTGTCCTACCAGATTTCACCAAATCCTAGAGAACCTTTTAGTGGAGAGATTGTCTTATGCACATAGTCAAGCGCCAGTAGGCAGGTGACTAAAAAAGATAAATACATACTTCCAAAATTTCAGGGCTTTATTAAATGGTCATAGTGAAGGAACATGGATCCTGTGTTCATGTGTGAACGTATTCTCTTTAAAAGAGGCTTTAACACAGAATTTAATTCTGGCACTCAAGCTATCAGCACACCACTACAAAGGCTTTCTGCAAGCCAAAATCTTTTACCAGAACTCAAAAGGAACATCATAAATAGGGAAAAAAAAAATCAGTCATGCTCTTTGTCATTCAAATACATTTTGTAGCACACAACTTCAGAGCAGCATGTCTATTAAAGACATCTTTGCAGATATCATGTGTGAAAATCAGTATCAGGTAGATTTTAACTATACTACTCTATACAATGTTAACTCAATCAACTTTCCCTTGAAAAGCACAAATCACACAGACTTTTCTTTCTACTCCTTTTTTTTTTTCACCATTTAAAAAAATCCAAATCCAAATTGTGCAGTAAAGGAACCTGGAGGAATCTGAAGTAGCTCTCTGAGTATTCTGAGTGATGTACCAGTAGCAATATATTAGTTACAGATATACAGTCAGCAAAACTGCCTGAAGAACAGCACTGGTATCACTGGGTTCACCCAGTCTGTAAAGCGTGGGAACCCCTGCTTCAGTCAGAATCAGGAATTCAGAGAGCAAGTTATGCCTCTGCAAGTTATGCGATGATGGCCATTCTAGGAGAAAGAGTATCTGAAGCATACAGTCAGCAGTGTAAATAAAGAGGTAATTTGCTCAAATATATAAATAAAAAAGAAAAGGTATTCACAAAACCAGTGAGGTACAGTCTTAAGATGAAAAGTCTATCGCTTGCACTGTTTTGGCTCACTGTCTTTCTCCTCTTACCAACATTAATCTTAAAAAGAAAATGAATTCCTTATCATGACAGAATGACTCATTATTTTATCTGAGTTTTTTCTAAAATCTGTAAGAGTTTTGCTTACCTCTGACAGCTCAAATGTCTTTTTATATTTAAAGAAGTATCTCTACACCAGCCCCTTATCTTTTCTATTTATATGGGATCTGAAACTCATTACACTGGCAAACAAGCTGGTAAAGACAGTGATAACAGTAAAATGTACTGTGGTATTTTTTAAGTAGTGAAAATTAAATGGCAATTGTAAAATGTATACTACCGTATCCAGTCCCAGTACAGACACCCTGAAAAGTTCCAGCAGTTTTTTGTGGGGTTTTGTCTTTGTTTTGTTGTGGTTTTTTGGTTTTTAGTATTGACTACTTACTATCATCCATGCATCTAAATACTACTGTACACTTAACACATTAGCTTTCTTATCCATTATTGGTTACAGAGAGTTAAATGGGTTGATGGAAAATAAAATGTTTGCTCCCCTGTTTTAATTTCACTAGTACCAATATCAGTGGAAATAGCTTTCCTTTCAATGAGGCATTTTGAATACTTCTGAGTGTCTTTGGTTGTTTATTGTTATTTGATAGGATTCTATTTATTGTTATTTGATAGGATTCTGAGAATAAATATTCAAGTTGCAACGTAGACTTTTGTTGCTAGTGGGGTAGTTTAAGAAGTGGTGATTTTGGGCCAAAAAATCTAAAATACAAATCTGTATCTAAAATACAAATCTGCAGACAAATTTTATGGCCTTATTTACAGGTGATACAGTGAGCAAGTTGCCCTAAAAAAAAAAACATTCCAAATTTTTAGAAGGATTCTGTCTGTGTAATTCTGTCTACATCTTCCACATAAAATGGAAGATATGTCCAGACAGATGAGTTCACATTCCCACTAAAGAACTGGAGATTTAATTAAAAGGTAGAATAGAACCTATTTGCAAATTATTGAGGATTTACAACAGATATATACAGTTTCTAAAATACACTGCTGAATATGTTAAACAAAATAGCCAAGCACCTGCTCTGAATTTGACTTTGTTTACAGCATAAACAATTTTTGAGCAAGCTCACACTTGTGGCTAAAGGAAAATCGGTTCTTGAGAATGTAACTATAGTGTTACTAGTCCAATTAATCTGTCCTCAAACAAACAAGAAACAATTCCAACAACGTTTTCTCAGGCCCCACACTACACTGCCTGATTTCAGTCTCTTTTTCTTTATTTTCAGAGGAGTTGTTTTAAAAATGTCTGCCTATTTTTGCCCTCACTTGGAGAGTCATTACTAAGTTATGGAACAAGCAGACTGGCAGGAACTTAGAAACAGGAAACCCTACCATCCAACCCAATCATACTACAAGCCTGTCTATGCGTTTAAGAAAAACCTCTATCAAACGTACAGAAAAGATATATGCTGTTAACACTGCAGGAATACTTTCCCTCTCACTCCTAACCAGTTATCATGCTCCTAAACTAGTATTTAGAGTATTTGACAATTAAAGCTGAATAGAAAATTTAAACAAGCAACAGGTGAAATCTCCATTATACTTTCACAGGATCTACTTCAAAGTTCTAAGGAAAGTTTGCAAAACATCTCGTAGCTGTGACATTACAGACATTTTATAAGATCTCTAAATAAGCCAGTGCAAAAATTCCCATTAGCCATAATCTTATTGGGTGTGTTGAATAAAAATAAATTACAAGAACTAGTTCAGAACTTCTTTCAACAAAAATTCCTACCATACCATTTAAAAAATTAATAATTTACTTTTCCAGCTTTGTTTTGTTCAGATGTTGAAAAGCTGCAAAAATACATCATTAGGAGCACAGTAGGATTGACTGTCCAACAAAGGCTGTGCCTCAAGTCAGCCTGAATATCCCATCCTGCAGATGCTGAAAGAACTAGCAGGTTCTTGATAACCAGAATCGAACAAGCTTTTAGAAAATGCCTATCATGGAAAGTCTGGGCTGCCTCATATTTAACCATGTCAAACTTAAATCAACAGGTCTATCTTGAAAAGAGAATGCCAAGAATTTTATAAATTTTATCCTAAAGCTGTCAAAGTTCTGCAAATTACCAGCAGGTGATAGATTCTGCTTTTCTGCATTGATATCACAGACTAGGACTTACCTGGAAACAACAAATATTTCTCTTTCTCCTGTAATGGTATTTGACTGGTAAAGTCTGCTAGATACTGACACTTTGTATCTTCTTCCACAGTAAAGCAAAACCAGTGACACTGATCTCAGAAAAAACCCCATCACCTTTATGAATATAAATAACCATTTATTAAGCAAACAATACGTAGTGAAGCAAAGAAAGACACCAGAATTACGCTCATGAGGCTGCCTGCTGTGGTGCATAATTTTCAAACTATCTTGTATTCCTGCAATACGTTATCTATATGTTCCATTTTCTTGACGTTATCTTCATAATCAAGATGCTATCACAAGTATCGTGGGCATTGGAACTATTTTTAATTTTCATTTAAAGAGCAATTAAAGAAAGACAATGGATACACAAGATAATAAAGTAAGTGATTAGCAGCATGCAAATGACATAGGCTTAATGATAATACCCTGTTCTATTCTCCAAAGGGCCTGTTGAGAGAAACCCTTCCTACATGTGGTTGTGCAGCTAATGTGCCTCAGCCTACAATTACAACATTGCTGACACCATTAACCACTGAAACAACATCACTTCATGAAATCCTTGTTGTCTCATTAAAATGCAAAGGGTCAGGTAATTTACCAGCATTGTGTGTCTACTTTTGTTGTGGGTAATTAGCAAGCATTACCCAGCATGGACTCCTACTGGGAAATAGTTAAACTGTAAAATATTAAAAAGAATTTTTTATATTTGATGGGAATGTGAAAGATTTAGAATTATAACCTCAACATACCTTTGTATTCAAAGCCATGAAACACAGACCTTTTACACATTTAAAGTCATAATATTTTTATGGTTGGTTATTTTTGAAAACTTCAAATTTTAAAAAATTTCCTTTGTATAACTGGCTCTAGATATGCATCTTCTTATGCGATTAAGAACTTTCAGAACATACACAGAGGGAGATGCAAAACACCTTAAAGTTTCCTAAAGACTTACATATGGTTTCTTAAGAAAATTTTTTTGAAGTTAAAATACAGAGGTTGGTGCAGTACATTCTAATACTCATTTCCCCTTTTTTCTTGCTAATTGAAGCCTCATATCACCATTTAAAGGAACCTTGATTACATTCACTTTTGGCTCACATCTTGTCAGGGAGCAGAATGGTCTCTTATTCTTTAAATGGAAGTTTTGGAACATAAAACACATTCCAATAAAAGTGAACAGAAAATTATGAATTCATTAAACTACTTTGGTATCTTGTGCTATATATAATATTTATATTCCAACTACTGTAAAATATGCTTTAATATCTTTAGGCAACTATAAGGACTTAAATATTTATAAAATGGCTAAAGATAAAGTATAGCTCTCTTATTCCTACATACAGATGATGTAAGGCATGCAATCAAAGACAATAACACTTTCAACCCATTTGTCATGTTAAAGGAGCCTTTCAACTTCAGATCCCTTGTGTGCAATCTACATAAGAGTTGTTGCCTACATCGGCAACTCCAGAGGAGTTTGCTCCTTAAAAACTACCAAGAGTGCTATACTTCACATAAAACAGGGTTTTCTGAAAATGGAGACAAAACTATAAATTTGCAGGGAAAACAGCTCCAAGTGGGGCTTCAAAATACTGCTGTATTTATCTCTGGGACATCTGGGAACAGGAAGCATTTTGATTTAATATTTCATAACATAGAGGCAATTGCTTCCTTGCCTGGTGTATAATTAATGCTCATAAAAAGAGTGCGTTTTTTTATTCCTCAGCATCAGAAATGCACAAAATAGTACACCTTCATAATAGGGGGTTCGCTTTGAAGATGTTGAACAGCAAATAATAATAAAATAGAGTTACCAAAAATTTATAACAGTTTTGGGATGGTTAAATAGAGTTTAAGTGTGAGATCACGTTTGATGTACTGTATTATCTATCTCCTTTGCCTGGTTTTATTTTTCTCTGGCTGAAGCAGAAGGTATCTTAAAGCAGAAGAGGAAGAAGCAATTGTGAAAACTTAAAGGTATTTGGGCTAGAACCTTACAGCATTTCCCAAATACAGAGAAATTGTGTCAAAGAAATGTGCCTCTCCAGCCATTCAGCCAAGGCATTTTTAGTGTTTTATAAGCAACAGAATTGAAAACCCTCTTTTCTTAAGAGTTTTTCTCTCTTTCCCGGAAAACTTTGAGGGAGGTGGGAAACTACTTTGTGTGTGTAATTCCAGCAGGCAACGCTGGTGTCCAGGTGCAAGAAAAAGCACAAAAAATGTGAAGGATGCTGTGTGGGACCTTTCCTGTCAAAGGTTTAATGTGAAAACTGGAAGCCTAGCAAGGTCCTAACAGAGCTGGTTTCTACAGCACAGGAAAAAAGCTGGGTGAAAAGCCTCTTTCCCACCCAGTCTCTTGAGTTTGTTTAAGTCCAACTCTTGCAAAGACCTGCACATAATCTAACTTTACACAGGTGGACAGTTTCATTGAAGTCAGAGAGATTTATGAACCTGTATAACATTGAGCACGTAAGTTTTGGAACAAGCAAGGCATCAGATTGTAAACTTGCCAGGGCAAAGGCCATATTTTATTCTTGTATATATCAGGACTATGACAACAAGCTCTTAATTCCATCTAGAGCTCCAGTGTGCTACCATATAATAAATAACAGCTATCAGCTGATCCATCTAGTTCAGCAGGATGAGAAATTATGGGCACGTTGCAAAAAGGTAATACTGAGTTATTTATCACAGTGACCTGATCTTCAGAAATTGGACTATTTTTTCTGAGTAAATAGTGATATGGGACATGTCTGGCCCTTATCTAATTTTTCAGTTATTAACTTCATTACTTAGGATGGTCTGCCTTTGTTTTGAAAAATAGTAACTACAACAAACACTTCAAAATTGAGTTAGTTAAAAAATAATCAATCAACCAGGTAGAAAATTTTGTTCATTGGATTATTATTATTTTTGCAACAACTGATGCTAACAAAAATACAAGGAACATTCAGAATCCAGTATAGAAACATCCTTAACTGGGTGTAACTCCTACACTAAATATCAATCCCGCAAACCAATAACCCTGATGTCAATACAAAATACCATTTTTCTGCAAACGCCACTGGTAGGATTGATATTGTCTGAGAGAATACTTTTCAAAACATCTATGTGAATCAGGTAATTATGAGCTATCTTTAAGTATAACAAGCATTCTGCAGTCTAAAAGACACTGATATACAAAGACACACGAGAATCTAAGTGTTGAAAAGAATAAAGCCAGTGTCATAGCTCACTTTGACACTTTTAAAAACTACCCCAAATCTTTCACTGTTTGCCAGCACTATTCATTTAATTATTTTTAATATTACATCTACATTTAATATTCTACATTTACTCATAAGCTTTCCTATGGAGGTTAAGTAGCTCCTTAAACTCTGCAATTATTTAGTGTAGCTAAATAAAGTTTGATTTTCTGTATTTGAAAGTAAGGTTTTTTGTTCCTACATTTTCATTAAATATAACAGATTAAACATAGGAAACAGTGCTGGAGTTGCCACAGAATACTGAATTCCATAACAGACTACAATTTAACTGCATCTGCGATTATCCAAACCTATATTCTGAAATACTAACTTTACAACTTATGACTATAAAATAAGATAAATAAGATTCAACATTCACTAAACCCTCCTATATTCAGGTATAAAACTATTACTTTGAATTTGTAAAGAAGTTTTCTCTAACAGCATTACAATACAGTTATCTCTGAAAGTGGCACAAACTCTTTGCTAACAAAGCACTTCTGACAGAATTTATCTTTTCCCCTTATTTAAGATTTTTCTCTAATTTTCAGTCTCGATAATATGGTTGTTCTGTCTTTTTCCTAACAAGTAAAGTAATCAAGCTTTATTGATCAGTAGAGGTGGAAAAGAATATATTATCTGCAAGCACAATGGAAAGCAGATCTCAAATTTATTTTAATAAGAAATTTCTTGCAGCAAATTGTGAGACTAAGTCCATAAAAAATTGCAACGATATAAGAATTAATGATCAGATTGTGAAATAAATCTAATGAAACTCTGTGGCTGTTTCTGTCCTTTCAATCAAAGTTTAAGACAGCTCCAACAAAAGATGACAATGAAGTCATAAGTGATTTTTAAGGAACTGGATCAAATGAAATTAAACTTGTACAGGGCTATTTTACCTTGTGCAATCTGCTACACTTGAAAGTCAGTGTGTAAAATTCTGAGTATGTTTACTTGATTTATAGGATTTTCCCCAGAAGAATCCTGCCATGATGTATGAAATGTATTAACCAGGAGTTCATCCAATCTTTATGTTCCTCACTTTATTCTTTCTTGTTGGAGGATCTATTATGAGAACTGTAAATGAAGGCCCTAAAAAGATCTCTCATGTATTGAAATAGCATTCCTAGGGAAAATTCTCAGAAGTTGAAGCCATTCAGAAAACAGCTGCAATTGTTACTTTGCTGAAATATGTCTACACTGCTGAACTGTGATCCGTCTTAGAATGCGCATGGACAAAATGTTACTATACAGCCTCCCCTTTCTGTACTTTAGACCTGCTTGGAGCTATAAGATCACTTTTCTTTATTGTTTAGTAAGTGTTTTTTAATGAAATGTACTGTGCTTATTATATAGGACTCAAAATAAGCTCTAAATCACTATCCAATAAAAGAAAATTATTGAGTTGGATATCTAAAGTTACTACCCAGAGGCTACTCTGGTACAGTATTTATAAATCTCTAAACAGTTAGGTATAATTGTCTTTCTGGGTTTTGGGAAGAAAGCCAAATAGCAGCTTTAGTTACAACTGAAGATAAGTATTTTGTGTTGGGCCATGTTCATCTGGTGGATAAAATAACAAGTAAAATTCCCACAATGTAGGACTCTAAGAAAAAACCAAGAAACTTGAAAAACTAAATGGGAATAGTCAATAGATGGTACTTGAAGAAGAAAGGATGGAAATGTCAACAAAATGAAGGAAAGGAAAATTACTGGAGGTCTCCCAGCTTAACAGCCGAGGCAGAACCCATCTCATACTCAGTCCTCCTGGGTGCTTTGGAAAAATGTTCTGACTAGGGAGCACATGCTATGATTATGGATCTAATATTCTCTGGTCTGCTCTCCAAAACACTTCTTGATAAAATAATCTCAATTTCTATTTGAGGGAACAGAAGGAGAAACAGGACAGTAAAAACCAATCTCCAGTACCTGGGGGCGACCATTTTCTCCAACACAAACACACACCTCTTTACAGATCTTTCTGGGAAGACAATCAGTAAGATCTGTAAGAGTCAAGATCTATCGAGATAAACACAGGGCTTCCTTGTCACAAATAAGACATTTGGCTGAGTTTATGAGTAATTTTGTGAAGAGGTAGGCCAAGCTCCCACTTTACAGCATTTTGTTACTTCAAAATCTGAGATATCTTAATGAAAGCAATAGTTTGCTGCAGCTTCAGTGGGATACACATTGGCCTTTCTGTCCTTGGAATCTAGGTTCTAGGTCTCCCAAAGGCAATGAACTGCCCTGCTGATTTCCAAAAGCTCATTTTCAGGATATTAGAGTCTGCAGCCCTAACCTCTAGCAAGCCTATGGAGCTGCCCAGTCAGCTTTGAAACGATCAATGCAGACAGCCATGAGAATATTTTCAGCGTGAGAACTCTGAATAGCACAGGTCCAATTTGAAAGAACTGCTTTTTCTTTTTGAGTAGAAGTATATATTTTATGTAAAGGAGACCAGAAAATCCCTTCAGAACTGTTAGTAAGCTTTTCCTCCTAAGGAAGACAGCTTGTTTCCACTCACAGTTCTGTGTGGCCATGCGTTTGGTTGTATGTTGCCAGACAGCTGATGATGAACATAGATTTGACAACTTAGATAGTTTGCTGCCATCCCCTCTGGATACTCCAGGTCATTTGTAGCTTTGGTCCAGAATATTATTTTTTTTCCTGTGTCTTGGAACTTTGAGTTGGATTTTTCTTCTGTGAAAGGTCGAGGCAGAGCACCGTGCTTGGATAAGATGCAATTCTGGCAAGATCAGTTATGATCCAAGGCAGGCAGGCCAGAGGACAAAAGTGTTGCCACACTACTTGTAGAAGGTCTAGATAATTACTGGTAACCAGTCCAAAAACCTGAGGGTATTTTAACATCAAAAGGAGGTACTATCAAGTCTTCGTTTCTGTATGAGAATGGCTGTGCCTGTTTTAACTTCATCTTGAACTAGTAATGAGAAAATCTTTTGTTGATGCAAACCAGATTAATTCAGAGCTGATTTTTCAGCAGTTAACTTAATCCATTGGGAATTGGCAGCCCTCTTGTCATAGAACTTTCCCTTTCAGCAAAGCTTGCTGTCATGTGTCCACCCACCTGTTCCTTCTACAAGACCTTTCCTCTCAGACTGTACCTGGGTTCCATTTCAAACCTATGTCCCTGGCTGGAAAGGGCATGTTTGGATGGATACAGGGGGTTGGCTAGTGTTGAATGCCTATATGCCTAGGACTGGGAGTGACTTTGGTGTTAAAGTCGGTAATGAGGATGAGGCTCTGGGAAAAAGGGAACGAAACCCCCAAATTTGTGGATTCTTTTCCTGCTACCAACTTAGAGCAGAGGAGTTATAGATATAGCCCTGTACGTCAACACTTGCCAATGATTATGGCTTATCTGATGGTTAAATAAAATTTGTATCCTGCCTTTTATGGTACCTTTCTTGTATTGGTGTCATCTTTTGCCTGATGCTGGAACGAAATAATCACAGACACAAATTTGAAAGTTCCTTGTACATTCCATAACCTATCAATTAAATGACTGTAATTTTTTTTCAGAAATGTAAACGTAAGTTATACATCAGGTTTTCATATGAGATTCCACTTCTTAGTGACTACTCAACTATACGTATATAATACTACATATTTACTCAGAATAGCAAGGGTAAGGTCAAACTGCTAAATCCCTCACCAAAAATCTTGCAGCTCAGCCCTTATGTTTTTCAGACTGCTCACATATTTTATTTCTTCTCTTTTGAACACCCTGTCACAGGTCAACTGACCTTCTGCCATACCTCCAGATTTTCTAATGCCAATGTTTCTGATGATCAGTAACAGAAGTAACATAAAACAACAGCACAGAGCATCTGAAGCATGATGTTGATGAGGATGTCTTAATTCAAAATCATACACTAAGATCTAGAAAAACTCAGACTGGCAATACTTGAAGTTTTTACCAGCTAATATGTTAAGGATAAGTATGTCAAGCAATACACAAATGTAAAATGACAACTTGCCCTGTAAATAAAGGTACTTAATTGCCAGTAAGAATCTCTGAGTTTGTTCTAATACGCTGCTTGTTGACCAGCAAAAGTTGAATCACTGGGTTTATGTAATTGCCATGATAGTTGTGTCCACCGTATGTTAAAGCTGCATTTCACAGACAAAAATGTCACATTGCATATAATTTCCAGTAAAGTTTGTGCTATCTACTGATCTAACTGCTTCTGACAGTCTAATCATTTTATTCAAGGTCTTTTGTGAAAATTTACTGTAGTGAAAGGAATGCAACCAATTCAGGAGTTGTGGATATCATAAACAGAGAATTTACTGTGAAGATAATTATTTTCTGAAGCAACTGGGCTTGCAAGAATCCCTCCTTTTTCAGTGCTCCCAGTTAAAATGGGCTGCTGGTTACCTGCCTTGTGTCATGCCCTGCTTCCTCAGAACACACAGAAAGAGTCACATTTTATTTTTTAACATGCAGTCTGGAATTTACCTGAAGAAATGTCAAAAATTTCTAAGAATGGGTTCCTCCTCTTCTCTGCATCAGCAACATTTAACAGGGCTAAAGGGATTTGGAGCATGGGCAGTGTACACTTCCTGACCTACAAGGCTATTGCTGTAGCAGCAACCTGGGTATTAGAGATTCACAGAACAATTCAGTCTGGAAGGGACACTGGAGGGTCTCTGGTCTTATTTCCCGCTCTAAGCAGTGTCAACTATGAGGTCAGATCAGCTTCTTCGAGCTTAATGCAGTCAGGTCTTGAATACCTCCAAAGATGAAGAGTAAAAAACGACAGGTATTCATGTAGTGCACAAGAGTGGATATTGATAAGGTTCTCCATCCTCACTGAGGGATGATCTGAGACGCCGTGTACTCCCAGAGGTAAAATACAACAGTCAAGTGCTGGAAATGTCTCTAACTTCTGTGCAAAGATAGCAAATTCTCTCAGATGGCTCATGCTCAAGAAGAGATTCTTTGTTTTAATTATGTGTGTGATAGGACACTGAGAGAGATTCATCAAAGAATAGCCATCAGCCTGGTAGTGAAAGTACAGATTTAGTTTTGAGTTACAGAATTTCAAATCCCAGGTCTAAATCAGTGAAACAAGGAAACTCTATGCCTGTCTTCCACTTCTGAAATGACTTTCCTAATCATGACTATAAGCTATCAGAGTGTGAGCAAGCCAGTCTCACAAACTTACGAGGAAAGAATTCTAAAATATTTGGGGTTGTATTATTTCAAGACCACAGTTTTGAAACACTGAACACTCATGGGATTGAAAACAACAAGTTTCTTCCTTTTCTTCTCTAAATCTACTTTTTATCCAGAAAACTGTCCAATTTGACTTTGAAAACTTCAAACTTCTAGCTTCCTGGTACAATTTAATTTCATCATTTTATTGCTGATTCTAAGAAAGAATTTTCTATGTTCAAGTTTCTATATTCAAGAAATTACACTGCAGCCTCCGATTTTTAGCACATAATTCCTATTTCCTGATTAGAGTGTAAAGAGGAAAACCTGAACTTAATCTTAGTTCTCATAGTCCTTGAGGGAAAACTATCTCTAGATCAGGCTCACAGGGAAACTGCAGACCAAAGCACAATCCTTTCCACCTACATTTATAGCAGAACTAGATCCAGAGGGAATATTAACTGCAGCAGTTAATAGGTTTATCAAAGGTAGGACTTCAGCTGCATAAGCTGCAAGACCCTTCAGGGATGGTTGTTTTTACACTGATGGTCTTTGCCAGGGTGCTTATGACTGCTTTGCAGCTGCTTTGCACAGGCACAGATGGTGTAAAATAGCCTTTGGCTACCTATGAATCAGTCCCCTACTCTCAGGAAACATTGGAGGATTTTGTTGAATGTCCTTAAATGGGATGAGTACATGTCAAACCATGGAAAGAAATCAGCTTTGAGTTAATTCTCAGTGGCTTCTTGAGCAATAAGGTGCCAGAGCTGTAGAGGAAATTTTAAGTTCTTGTTCTTTTTATTTTACTTTTTGGCTTATATTACTCAAACTTGTATTTTCTCTGTGGTTTCAATGTGTTTTACATAAGAAGAAATTTTTGTTAGACAGAAACTTCAGGTATTCCAAATAATAACTGCAAGTTATCACTGGTTATATAACTGCAACTCCCCCTGTAAGAAAGTTACAGTGAGAAAACGATGGCTTTATATATTATCTAGGAAAATTTTAAAATGAGAAAAAATGCCAGTTTCATGTTCATTCATTCTTCCTCTGAACGATGTGCTTTGTGATGTAGCAGAGAAACTACGTGACTGTCCCTTTAAAAGCCATCATACCAATCAGCAGGTTCAGCTGTCAAGCAAGCTGATGTAGGGCTCTTTGAATTACTGAGTGAGGGATATTCTTCCTGCCAGGTCCTGTCCCCTGTAGGCACTGCAGAGAAGTATTATAGGGCAGTCCTTACCTTGGGAATTAGCCTGCAAGACCCCAATGCTGTCATCAAACTGCATAGATTTGATGTTGAGTGACGCCAAGATGCATTCCTTGTCCTGCAGCGAAGCATCATCAATATTATTCTGATTGGCTGACAGGATAACGCACATGTCGCAGAGGTTGATGTTGACAGCCCTTAAATCAGCCCGACTTAATGGCGTACCCTTCGGCACAGGGAAAAAAAAGGGGGGGTGCAGAAGAGGGAAAAAAAGAAAAACAAATTAAAGATTGAGAAGGAGCTTTGGGAAATTATTTAACAAGTATCTTTTTTATGCTCTGACATTAAGCTGGTCTAACTATGTGCCAGGGAATAGGAGATGTGTGCTAATCTAAAGGGTAGTTGGTGCTGATGGCAGCATTTTAGGTTCAGTCTCAATACTCAGTCAAGCTATTACTAACAAACAAGAAACAGGAATAATGCCAGCATTCTACATCTCATCGGTGACTTGAAATTGTCTTGATTTAAGTTGCTATCATGTGGCAACCTCTGGCTCTCTGAATATAACAAGGGGCGTGTTTTAAATGTCTATTTATCTACTACCAAGTCACAATGGTCTTGGGCAAAAGAACAGCAATTTAAACAGGAAAGCATTAAGTGTCCTGCACATTTGAAATGCAATCAGGATAAAGCTATTTTTTTCTACCTAAAGCAATACACAGAAAAGGTTAATCCTTTTCGAAGCATGCTTTTGGTGCTTCCAGAAGGAAAACACACTGAGCTTCAAAGCTGTGTGATTAAACCCTTTGAAAGAGAAACGGGACTTTATCCTAATGGGCACAACTTGTGCAACAGTCCCTGCTCCACAACCCTCAATCAGAGAATGCAATCATTAAAATGAAATGTTGTGGTAGCCTGTGGATTTATTTCATAGTTAACAAAATTGAGATATGACACTTCACATGATATTTTTGTTTAAAATTACACTTGCCTTTCACATTGAACAGTCTGCCACTATAGTTCCAGGATATTAAGTCTACATCACAGGGGCTGTGAGGTTCAGGAAAAACTATTTTTCTTTTAATGGAAACTAGATTCTGCTCTGCTGCCTCACATGGTTTGGTACCCAAAGACCCTCATGATGAGGAGACATAACTGTCCCCTTGTCATGCAGCGACTTTCAAAATATCAAGTCAAGACCCTACTCTTCCATCTCCTGATCATTCATGGTGAATATCTCCTGAACTCCACTGAGAGTACTCAATGCAAAAGTGAATTTAAAATGCACACAGTGAAGGAAGAGCTCAGTTCTTATTCCGTGATTGCCAGCTTAATTATTCCATGTAACTTTCAATAATTTGAGGCATGAAACCTTGTGAAAAACAGTGGGTATCAAACAGCTATGATTTCATTATAAACTGCTCAAAAGTTAGAATATGATTATTCCAGCCACCTTAATCCTGCCCTTTGTGTCTGTACTGTGCACCAAGTGAAGCAGGATTCCTATTGGGAAAAATAATATGCAATCATGTAATTAATTAAAGGCTCACTCCTAATGATTTTATGCAAAGGGACAGAATTAAGGCTGCCTGAGGATACTTAAAATTGGCATTTGCCTACTTTTTAAGAGTTTACTCAGCAGCCTAAAGGTCTCGTTTAATACAGACTTTAAATTCCACTTTTTTCCTTTAAACCAGAACAAATGTTTTTCTATTCAGCTGTAACCACATCTCCATCAGATATCAGCAGCAAGCTTTACCTCGTGAACCAAACCACAGAGAAGTAGGAAAGTGGCCCCACTTTAACACGCTTCCTACAAGTATAATCTCAGAAACTTAAGTTAAGAAATTAGATCGTAAAATTGCTGCTATTTTTAACTTTATATCGCCATTTTGAACCAGATAGGCTGGGAAAAAAGAGTGGGAAAAAAGTAATGAAGTCTTGTGTGGTGTTCAGCACCCTCGATTTCTATGTGAGATACAATTCCTTTATAAAATTCTGTTTTTTTAAAGGTGCATTGACTATTTAAGCTCTTCAAGTCAAAATTAATCTAAAGCTATTCTGAATTTCGGTGCAAACTGGGGGAAGTAAAGCTGACGTACATTTCTTTAATGCCTCTTCCGAATTCAGAATCTAAACTTTCCAAAAACATATTATAATAATGGATACACATTATATACTGGAAGCAGTACCAGGATTCTCTTCTGCCCAATAGTTCAACAGTATTATCAATTTAATTCTGATTCTCTAGTCTTTAGCCTTCACAGTGACTGGAATTAAAAGGAATTGGCAGAAAGAGGAGGATATTAACTGACCAAATCTGATATTGACACCATTTTTGTGACAGCAGAGAATCTTGTGACACCATCTGTTGGATCAGGTTACAGAAAAATGCCAAGGGCTAACACTAAAACTGCATTTACAGTAACAAAGACCACAGTCTGAATTAATCAAAAAGCAAAGACAGTCCTTCCATTCTGTAGCTATTTTTCCAATTATTCAGTTAAGGTTACATCCATCATTGATTTATTTATCCTTTACTGCTGAAATGTAGTTAGTAAAAACTAGTAAACCCGTAATTTTTGTTTCTGAAAAAAGCATCTAAACTAACTTTACTGTATAACATACAGAGAGTTCTCTTTCATACTTATACCATGGGCTCCCATGTGTCATTTACAGCTATGGTCACCTAAGATCAGTGGCTTGGAGGGCTTCATTTATTAGTCCAGGAGCTCTTGATTCTACATTTTGGTCATTTGAGTGAATCATAATAATACATAGAAGAAAAAGGACCTTTGCCATTTTAGTGGTTGTGCCTACTAAAATCAATAGGAGCTTTTCATTGATTTAAAAAGGGTCAGGGTTTTGCTGTACTTCCATACAGGACTCTGAACTGAAATGTCATGGCAGCGTTCCCTATGAAGCAGGCCAGTCCACAGGAAGTATTTATGAATAAATATAAATATTACGTAGATAGAGTAACAATAATTTTTTCGAAGATTTTGTGCGTATAAATACATAAATAATATCATAAATAACTACTATCATTCTGTCAGGGAAATCACAACATCAGAACCGGCTCCATGCAGTGCACTACAGTGAGTGTTCAACACATAACACAGCTAATACATCTGATAGCAGCTGAAATTCATCCGATGAGGATGACGAGGAACCAAACACTGTAGCAAATATCCTCTAATAAGGTCTCACAGGGCTCTGTTTTCACAGACACAGTAAAGGGAAAATCTAAGTCCTCAGGCCTATAAGTAGACAAAAGTAAAAAAGCCTAAGATCAAAGTCAATACGAATCTGTCCAGTTGGTGTCCTAAATAACAAAGTATCAATAATATGGCTTTTGAACTTACAGGCAAGATTGAAACCTTGGGGAAGTTATGCAGTGTCTCCCATTCCCTTCTCAGGTATTCAAGTGAACCCACAAACACAATGTGCTTGAGTTCATGGTAGTGAAAGTTGCTGGCTCGTAATGGCATCACTAAATTTCTTAATCCAATCAAAGCAGATTTAACATCCCCAAATATGCAAACGACTACATGCCCACTTAAAACTGTCATCGCTGCTTCACTTCGAGTCTAAAAAAACAAACAAAACAAAACAAAAAGACAACGGAAAAATGAAACAAAGGGAATCTTAAATCATACATTGAGTTTAAAACCAGGAAAAATACAACCATCAATATTGTTCATGCACAAAGAAGCAGTTTGATAACAGCTGATCATTTTACCCTTATTTATCCTTCATTAAAAGTGCTCAGCAGAAAATAACTTTGTTCTTGTTTGCAAATCCTTCAGCGTTTGGGAAGACATTGTATTGGATCAAATTTTGGTCCTGTGTAAGTTTCTATACATGTAGATTGTGACTTTTGTTACAAAGTACTGTGGGTTTAGCTAAGGATTATAGAACAGAGATGCAAAATCATGCCCTAGTTGACAAATCACTAGCTGGGGTTTTTCCAGGACCAATGTGAAAAGGGAAATATTGAGTGTCCAGTGTTCCTGGCAGGGCTTTGTGATATTACTCAAATCTTGTGAACTGAGGACCACAGCCTCTTAGAGTCAAAGCTCTTATTTAAGGACAAGCTGCTGTTACCCTGAGAAGAAACCCACGAATGCTCGACACTGCTCTGCTTTACAATGGATGCCCACCGTACTCCACAGAGCTTCTCCCGGTGACAATGTAGAAGTGTAAATTTGTGACTTATACTAAATTATCAGGCCAACTGGACTTACTGAGCAAACAGGTCTCATGGAGAATATTTAAACGATGTCCAGAATTATTTTCTTGTCTCAGTGAGAGAATAAATTTTTGCACTAATTTCAGAATTGTTTAGGTCAGTTGAGCAGGCAACTCAAACACCAAGATGATTAAATAAAGCCACAAGGGAAAAATGACCTTAATTTCTGGAGCCAGTCTTGGCACTGTTGTACTCCATCAAGTAGCTGGAGATCCACTGATACCATAAATCCAAGAAATTGTACACTGTACCATTACACAGAAGTTTTGCCAAGGAACAAAACTAAAACAGTGGAGAACTGCAAAATTTTCCTCTCACTTATCCATAGTATACGTAATTTTTCTAAATTACAGAAGCACGGTGGTGGGCAATTAAGACTGGAATATGCAGCAGATATGCTCATTATGTCAGAAGAATGGGAACTCTGATTAGAAGTTTTCTCATCAGTTAAAAAATGCATGAGCTTTCAATTTCTCCAGGGCAATTACATTGATTTTCATACGGCTTGACCAAGAGAGTCGTCTTGGCCCCTCAAACAGCAGAAGACATGAGTGAAACCTCAAGTGAAGCATCTAAGCTGTCCCATGCCTCTGCCTATGCGTCTGGAATACTCAGACTTTACAACACAGAGACCAAGTCTTGAAAGCAGGTATGTAAAAAATGTCACTCCATAAATCAGCCATAAATTTGTGTGTAGCCATATATGGCAAAAACCCCTTCTTACTACCTGATACTGCTGGAATGTGGCAGAGCCAAAACAGACCTTGGGCAGAAAAATGAATTATTTTCTGACTGGGACATCATCAAGTATCAATTAGAAGACAACCTGGGAAATCCCATCATCTTCAAATTATGCACTAATTTGTACTTGTGTGGTCTCTAAGGACAGCATTAAATTTGCATAGATATGAATGTAGACATAAATTGTGGACTGCGAGTTTGAAAAGGTGTAGGGAAGCATTTTGCTGGCAGTGTCTTTATTGGTAATGATGTACAAAGCAGAAAGAACCTGGACAGACTTGCAGATTCACTGGCTGGTAGTGGAAAAAACTAACATGGCATAACCAAGAGATGATGATTGAGTCACTCCCCAGCATCATTTTTGGAGGAACACTTTTCAAAGTAGGGCAACATGCAGTTTGTCAGCCAAAATGTGTTCACAGCACAAAGGCAGATTTCTATCTCTGTCTGTTGCGAAGTATTGTACAGCAGGGCTACCCCTTCCTGCTTGCTGATTACAAATAAATGATACTATTTAAAGCTGTTCAGGCAAACTCCATCTCAAAGTTCCATCTCTGAAATTTGGAATTTACTTTCTTGACTGTTTAAACACTGATATTGCAATTCCAGGCAATGTCAGAGTTATTATAGAAACCCCTGAGGAGAACTGGAGACAAGCTTTTAACCCCTGATTGCTAGAATAACTGGGGCTGTCACCATCGTTGGCTACACCATGCCACAGTGCAGGAAAATCTAAGAGAGCAGGCTCGGGAAAAGCTTTATGAAGTGCGACAAAGTGAAGATCCACCAGGGAGTTCATTTCAAATATAATCAGTTTTGTGTACGAGATCTGGGGTTAGTTACTTGCTACTCTGAGGTACGAGCACATGAACAAAAGTGGCATAGACTTTCAAAATTGGCTGTGATAGGCCTCCTAATTTTTTTTAATGACTTAAATCAGTTTGATAGTTTTCCCAGTTAAAGAAATGAGACAAACATAGACAGGGCTCACTGCAACATGCTAGAGACAGAGTAGGAGCACTACTCGCTTTGGCCTATTTGGGCATCTTGAAATATTGGGAATTCAGAGAGAAGTTCTAAGGGAGCAAAATTAATAAAAAATCAATTAACAATAATTAATAAAACATCAATAAATAAGAGGCAAGTCAAAACAACACTTGCCTGTGTTAGAATCATTACTGCCTTGTATAAAGAGAAAAATGGGGTATGTAAGCATTTAAGTATTTCTAATCTTAATTCTCTAAAGATTTAAACTAAATACGCAAATTTCAGTTTATGAAAACAAAATTCCCTATACTGGATGAATTTTTATTGTTGCACTGGGCATAAAGATATATGTAATAATAATTCTTTAACCAAAATCCTAGCTTTGGTTTCATCACTCTGTCCTCCTGACTTCAATACACTGCATTTTGTGATTGTAGAGACTAACTTACTAATCCATTAGACATTAGTTCTATGGTTTAAATAACTTATTTTCAAACACAACTTATCATCAATACCTACCAAAATGACCTTTTCAATGTCTTTGGCTGGACACCAATGAAACATCCCTGTAGAGTCATATTTTTTCACGTTGGCATCCATATTGTCAATCTGCTCATTGCCAGGAATTAACAAGGGGTCATGCCTGGGGAAAAACAAGTTGAGGACAACATAAATGGAAAATACTATGAATTATGGATGGAAAGATATCCCAAGAGCTGTGTACAAAGAGGGATAAAAGTAAAAAAAAATGAAATGTATTTACACTTTAACATGCTTTCAATAAAGACATTTTTAAACAAAAGCTGTGTATAAAAAGAAAAAGTTAATTTTTAAATTTTGGGTGCAGTTTCAAAGACTTTCTGTATTTGGCTATGCCAATAATCACTTAATTTTAAATTGGGTTTTCTGACACCATCACAACCATGTAAGTTTTTTTTTCTTTCCAGTTCCACTCCTCTGAAATAAATATCGAAGTTCCTATAGGCATCTGCAATGAAGTAGAAGGGATAGGAACAGAGCCCCATGCTGACTGACTGGCATAAGTATGGAAAGCCAATTACTTGCTTTTACCACATACAACTTCTGACGTGATGCTCTTCACAGTAAAAGCTTTAACAGGCTGCACTTTAAATATTTTAGCAATTTGCCCAATCATATTTTGCTTTCCCAAACTGAAGCCCTTTAAAGATTCAACAGTATGTCATTTTAGAGCAGACTGACTAACAAATGCCCACATCTGGAATACATGATTTTAATACCAAATAACAATGTCCATTTTCTCTGACAACTCTACCTGTGATAACCTTCTAAGTGTTTCTGCAGCAAGATTTTAAAGCACAAGGCTTCTCAAAGGAGAAGCAAATGAAAGACATTTTTATGAACTTGCTCTCCAGCTATATAGCTACATCTAAGCACAGACACATACAGTTCTTTAATTTATATGCTAAAATCAAACATTAAGCTAAGTACTAAGTGACTCCAACACTCTCAGATGCTGGTGAAGACCCCTAAGTGACTGCATTATACAATAGCATTAGCAGAATTGTATTCACAAGGTACAGGGTAAACTGACCCTAAAATCTTTTATTTAGCACAAGTTAATAGTGCTTTGTCTGGAAAGCCACAGTCTTTACCTCACATTTTTGTCATGAATGCTTGAAATATCTTGACACAGAATTGCAACATTTCAAAGAAGAAAGTATTTGCAATGTAAGAATATGCTAAGTACTCTGAGACAGGTATCCAAATTTTAAAGCAGTTTGCCCTTTGAAGCCTGTTAAAGAGATGCCCATATTGCCTAAAATATCTTAAATATTGCCTTTAAATATCTTAAAACAGGAACGTTTCCTGCTTTTAAAGCATCTGGACCAGCACACTGTGGTGAGACCCTCCCTTCTGCATGGTCTCCTAAAGCAGGCTGTGAACACAGTGTGTGATATAGGTTAATTTACCTTGAATATGGTATGCTAAGTTATCATGCAACCAACAACTTGCATTCCTATGAAAAGTATAATCTCGAATTCAGTCAGGGTGAACAGTTAGTGTAATTTCATAGCCACTGATTACAGATCCATTGAAATCAGTAGAAAATTCTCAGGCATTTCACTCAAACAGGGTCAACTCCAAAGAAAGTTGTTCCAAGAAAGTTGAGAAATTATTACTACAATGTTCCATTTAAACCAGAATCTTCTGATGCTTTAAGACAATCAATGCCCTACATGGCAAAGACGTAAGTCAGACTCATCTGGAAAACAGAAACACTATGTTTTCCAAGTTTTTGCATTCTCTCCAGAGATACAGTTCAGTGACTTCACTGTAACCCACTGGCACCAGAGAAGCCCTGGACGAATACCTGGAGTCTCTGACTCTACTCCAAGCTGAGTAATGACAGGCCTTGTATAAATGGATCCTTCCCCTTTTGTAGGAAGCAGAGATGAAAAAGCTGTATCAATGGGGTTTGTCAGGGGGGCTTGGTTGTTGTATTGTTGGGGTTTTTTTATTTCTAGAAAAATATCGAGACTCTGCATTCTCTTCCTCGATCCATCAGCAAGATGCAGCCATGGTAGTTTTGTCTGAGAGCTGACTGTGATGCTGCTCACTGGGCATTCCCCATCTGCTCAGAGTTGCAGGTGGTACAAAAAGATCTGCAGCTGTGAACACACTTCCACTGGAAGGTTGTACTAATGTTCAGACAACATTTAGTGGTGCTGTGTTCCCAGATATTTTTTCTAATGGAATGTGTTAGCTATGTGCTCCAAAATAAGAAAGTTTGCCAAAAGATTGGGAATTTTCAGGAGTTTCCACTGAGAAATGTTTTTCTTTCTGTTGTTTCAGGGTTAGGGTTTTTTTCCCCCAATACTTTCACAAAACATTTCTTCCTGAGTTTTTCTAGAGGAGCACTGAAACAAAAGCAAAGTTCACCGGTCAAATAACTTTCTCTTCCTTTCAGAAATCAAGCGCACATAAGAAGGAATTTTCTTTTCCCCCATCCTTCATCAGAGAAACTACAATAAATCAATTTTTAAAAAAAAGCCACGTACTAGTTTTGTAATCAGTGTTCCCTTTCTGCTCTGAGATTTAAAATTGAATAGATCATCTGAAGCTTTAACACAAATGAGTATTTAGCAATACTCTAATCCCAGTCACAAAAATGATTCACAAAAATGATACAAATTGAAAGGAATGTTATAACAAAGCAGGTGGCAACAGATATCTGACATCCAATTATGGTCAACTGCCTTGAGGTGTGAGGCAATTTTTAGAAAATGAGTGCTTAAAGCCTATCATAGTTCTTTTGGACTTTGCATTCTAACAGGGAACATTCAAAGTAGCTTGTGCCAAAGGTTTATTAGAATATTTTAGGCTTAAACATAAGTAGGCTGAGGGAAGAACAAAGAATGTGAATCATCAGATATAACTCCCTGTTTTATGTAACTAATTATGGTGATGTAAAGAAAAAAAAACCAAAACTTTAGCTTTTTGGTTTTTTTAAATCAATATATGCATTTATTTGCAGTATCATAAACTGCTTGGACTCTCTGCTTTACTGCTTGGAGTATAATAAGTGGGAACCTTAAAGGAAGCAAACAGGACGGGACACACAACATGAAAGCATGCTAAGAGATATTACTGTACTGCTTTTACTCTAGGATAATGGATTATTGCCTGAGAAGGACCCTGTGATATGACTAGCCACCTTCTGTTTCACAAACCGTGGGGTTATACATATAAGTGTGTTTATTAAATTTAAGTCTTCTGGGCTAAGATATTATTTTAATCTCTCTTTAATCAGTGTTCTTTCATTCTCAGTAAAGTGATCCCTAAAGATGTCTCTTGACCTCGGAAACTCTTTGCTACTTTGTCCTCAGATGTTACTGAGTGTAACAAAAGATACACTGACTTATGTATTTAAAAACTGAATTGATCAGGACAGTGATAAAATAGTATTACTACCTTAGACATACACACCCTCATTAATCTGACGATCCAAACCTGTTTAGCAAATACTAAAAATTAATTATGATAGACATACAGAGAGGCCAAAGCTGTCAAATCTGCCTAAGGCATTTGAGCACCCTCCTCCCATTAAAATTTATATTACACAAAGCATTACAGTTGTTGCCTTTACAGCCAAATCATGGCCTGAATGTTTCTAGAGCCTCTCTGCCTCCTCATCCTTGAAGATGGCCTTGTCAAGCTGTGCTTGAGTCACATTGGCAGGTTACTGTAGAAATGCTTATATTCATGCTGCAGCTATTATGTTCTCCAGGGCTGCAAAGTCATCTGATCTAAGAATTCAAATCATAGGAAGAAAAGCACTTTCTATCAGTAAATCCCTAGTATTTGTTTTAATTGAGATATAGGTTTTTATGACTTGCAATGACCAAAGTGTTTGGTCATTCTGGCTAGGAATAGACATGAAGGGAGGAAAAGAACAAAAGTTAAATTTCCCCCATCCATAACCCCAGCTTAAAAATAGCTTCTCTGGTTCCTATGGCAGATATTACATACGCATGACTTAAAATGAAGAACAAAATACCATCTTTTCAAGGTTCTGAAGAGCATATAATGCCACTTACGTGCAATTATACTTGAAAATGACGCTAAATGCCATGATACAGCTTCAAACCCAAAAAGCCTGCCTGGAAGACAACAGCCTAAAGCAAAACCATATATCCCACTTACAGCAAACCTACTTGTAAGGAAGTCAACATTACATTTTAAAGAGCACTGCTTCCCTAGCACACATTTATAACTACTGCAAAACCTGAGTTTTGAGTCTGAAACTTTTGGGTGCTGACTGGGGATGGACAGAACTAAAAAGGCCATTCAGGACTAAATGGCTGCCTCATTAAATGACTTTTGTTAAACATACCCTTGTATTACGTTACCCTTGTCTTAGCCCTCTTGGTATTATTCATATGCGATTGAGTACTAGAGCGACATACCCTCCCTGATCTGCAGTGGAACTGCTCCACGTGCTCATCACTGGGAACAAGAATACTGTGTGACCAGCAGGGAAGACCCTGGGTTTTCACAAAAATAAACTGCAATCTCTTAGTCTTTACACATTAGTAAGATAATGTCTTGGCTACTTTTTATTCTGACCTCCAATAAAACTCTCCTTTATTGTCAACAGCAAAACACACCTGAGAAAAACACAACTCCGCTTTCACCTGTGTTTGTCAGAGTCTTCAATTGTGCTGTTCTCAGGTAGATGTATCTGGATTTTGTGCACAAAAAGATGTTTAGAAGTCTCCTGCACAAGATTCAGGGTCTTTAAAGTCACCTTGCCCGTGGTTCAGGAATTTTGAGTTTTCCTACCTGACTTACAGGTTTGCAGGTATGTCTTAGCAAGTGTGTGCACACAGATACCTAATTTTAGGAGGAAGGAGTGGGTTTGCTGAAGGTAAGAGAGGAATGGCAGACATGCTAAAGAATGTCTCATGCCTTCAAAATTTCTCCTACAGCTACCCTAACAAATTGTGGCAATTAACATGCTGTTAGTGTTAGATGTATGCAGCCAGTGCAGGTGCTAATAATTGAAAAAGCATTTAGAGCTTTTACACCCTGGCTGAATATTTCATGATGTGCTGCATGTTTCACTATTTACTCAGTGGGCCTCTGTCACTTCAATCTTCTCTGACTGCTTTGACTGGTGCTATAAAGCTCAACTAAGACAGAGTGACGGCTTGTCACAGGAAAACTCCACCGACTCCAGCAGCTCGCTGGGACTAGCTATGAAGGTTGTCACGACATTCTGATGGAATTCAGCAAATGTTTTGTGACTAATACACCCAACATTTGTCGGCTACCATTAGCCATTCCCTGTGACCCTGCAGCCTGTGTGGATGGCATTAAGTTGTAATGAGAATTTGTTGCCTATGTGTGTTACACTAATGACACTCTCTCACTGATCTTTCCTTTCACAGGTTAATCAGAAATGAAATTTGTAAGGATTCAGTGCCCAGATGCACCAGGCTTTAGAGAAGAAAACCCAGTGTGACAAGAGAAAGAAAACCTGCATTTTACTGCTAAATGCTTTCACTGTCATATTCAGAAGCTATACTAATATTACTACATTCTCTAAATCTAGGAAGAAGACTATATCTAATACAGTGGTTGGTACCTAGTGTCTTGTCCAGTTTATAGGGTTAAATTACAGTGTCAATTCTCCTTTTTTCCCCCTTGCTCTGCCCAAATGTTGCTGGTTTTATTATTCTCAGAAGCCTTACTGAAGATTTCACATTAATTTATCAAGAACACTAAGAACACAGATATAAAGCTGTTTACTGTAAGAATCTTGCTTTTTAAAGTATCTTGATACCTCAGGACATGATCAGAATATACTTTTGAAGTACGAAGCCTCTCACATAATAATAAAAAGTAACAAAATACTTAACTTCTAGACTTTTGCATAAGCAATTTAATGAGGGGGAGACAAGGCACACCGTCCATGTGTCTTTTGTTTTTAATATTTCCCATTTAGATCTACTGAAGCTGCAGAACTAGCACTCTTTGAGGGGTAGGAGAATGTACGTAAAAAATAATTTCTCATTTATAAAAAAAAAAAAACCCACAGTTAAGTGGCATCATAAAATACAGGAGTGTTTCTGTCACCTTAATGAAGTGTGTGACCTTATGATAAAAGCTACCACTTTTGCAATGTTTATAAGAATACATTTTTTTTCTTTAAACCCAGTTTACAGCTAAAGAACTTTTTATTTCCACCCTTTTGGTCTAAGTGGATCTTGTCTTACCCTGAACTTTATAAAAATAATATTTTTTTTTTCTGCTGGAAAATTCTCCTTTCCTTTCCTGACACTGCTCTCTCATCCCAAAAAGACTTGTGCAAGATTTCAAGTAACCTCAAAAAAAATCTGATACTGTTCTTATTCCTGTGGTTTATAACACAACTACTGTGTTGGGTTTGCATGGTCAGGTCTTGGTAGCCAGGGGACTACTGGGGTGGCTTCTGTGAGAAGCTGCCAGAAGCTTCCTCCATGTCCAGCAGATCCAGCATCAGTCGCGTCCAGGAGGGAGGTGCTGCTGGCCAAGGCTGGGCCAATCAGANGGGCCAATTAGAAATGATAGTAACACCCCGGTGATAACATATTTAGGAAGAAAAAAAAAAAAACTGTTACTGTGCAGATGTAATTGCAGCCAGAGAAGAGTGCGGTGAGAACACGTGAGAGGAACAGCTCTGCAGACACCCAGGTCAGTGGAGAAGGAGGGGCAGGAGGTGCTCCAGGCACCTGAGCTGAGGTTCCCCTGCAGCCCATGGAGGATCATGGGGATGCAGAGATGCACCTACAGCCCACGGAGGAGACCCAGAGCAGATGGATGCCTAAGAGGAGGCTGTGACCCTGTAGGAGGCCCATGCTGGGGCAGGGTCCTGGCAGGGACCTGCAGACCCATGGAGAGAGGAGCCCATGCTGGAGCAGGTTTTCTGGTAGAACTTGTGACCCCATGGGGGACTCATACTGGAGCAGCCTGTCCTTGAAGGACTGCACTCAGTGGAAGAGTGACCCAGATTGCAGCAGACTGCACAGCACTGCTGCCTGTGCAATGGACTCACATTGGAGTTCATGGGGAACCCTCCCATGGGCGGAGCCAGGGAAGGACTCCCCTCCCTGAGCAGCGGGAGAAACGACCATAAACCCCATTCCTCGTCTCCCTGCACCTCTGTGGGGGAGGTAGAGCTGGGAAGGAGGAAGAAGCAGGGGGAAGGTGTTTTAAGGTCTGTTTTCACTTGTCATTGTCCTGCTCTGATTTTGTTAGCAATAAATTCAGTTTAATGCCTCTGATGCGAGTCTGTTTTGTGAGTGATCTCTGTCATTATCTCAACCCATGAACCTTTTGTTATATTTTCTCTCCCCTGTCCAGCTCCGAAGGGAAGTGAGAGAGCAGCTTTTGTGGGTGTCTGGCATCAGCCAGCATCAACCCTCTACAGTCTTTCCAAAACCTGGGTACCGTTCTTCAAATCAAGAAGCCAGTCGTTCAACAAAGAAATGGAAAGGAGTGAGACAAATCAAACAGGAAACCGAAGTTACCAGTCCCTGGTCTACCAATGGTACCAACAGTCAGAAGGCTAGCAGATACTACCACCTATCATTTAAATAGTTTAATTCTACAATATTGTTATAAACTGGTGTAAGGTAACATGGTGATCACTGAATTACTCTTGTTGTTCATGTTGGTCATAGTGAACTTGTAAGACAGAATCAAGAAGTGAACTGTGCTGCTATATACCTGCTGGGTTGCAGCTTGGTTATCATTGCATATTAGCACTGCATAAAGTCAGGATATAAATTTGAGAGTACAAGATGGAAATTTCCAAGGCTGAGAGATGTAAATATATACCATTATTATGGTTAATCAATGGGCTTTCACCTTTTCAAACCTTACCTTCATGTCTGGTTTATATGGATCATGGAAAATGATCAGAGTCAACATATTTTACCAGTTTTGGCTTGAGAAATGCTCCCCTAGACCAGCCATCACTTTTGTTTTGGTTTCTATGAGAAAGCTCACAGTTTCAGTTCATGGAAGGGCAGCACTACAATGGCAGAGGCAATACAAATTCATGGTGAGTGGCACTAGCAGAAATGTGTATGTACATTTAAGTGTATGTGGCTTAGTGGGTGGATGAAGATAAATGTGCACAGCCATTGTTCATATACCTAAAATATTATCTACAACTTCAGAAAAAAGACAGGAGGTTTCCTCCTCAACTTCAGATAAATAATCTCATTAGGCTTCTGGAAATGTATGCCAAAGAGCTCACTTTTTTTTCTGTGTCATTTAGCTGGGTCTTGACAGTTTCTGAGCAAGTTTTAATGTTTGGTTGGGAATTATTTTAGATTCCCGATCAAAAAAAATCCTCAGGCTTACGAAATTCTCCTTGGCAACACACTGAAAACCCAGTGTCCTCTGATGCCTCTGATTCTTATGTGATCAGGGACACTAATGATAATGACCCTGTGCTGAGTATGCTACTTGTCTAGAGGCCTATGTCAACTACACCACTACATCCAGAGTGGACAGGGACAAACTATTTGTTTGCTCTTCAGGCCCCTTGGGCCCTGTCATATGCTATTTGTTCTTGCATTAAGAGGTAGTTTGACTCAGCTGGGCTGACATTTCCTTCAAGTCAGTGTATTCCACTCATGCAGTAGCAGCTACCAAAGCATTAAGTACAGACTTGAGGCTCAGCAACAATCATTTAAGTGGTATTTTTGATTCATATCCAGGGCTTTTCACATTTTTACTGGTCATTCTGAATCCAAAATGACACAATTTTTTTTTTGAACTAGCTTTGCTATTTGATATTCAGGCAACATAGCCTCCTCATAGTTAACGTGACTGCTCATCGATAACACGCATCAGAACCTGCAACTGAGATGATGAACAGGGACTGATATTGCTGCATGATACCAGAGGCATTGATTGGTTCTACTTTTCTTCTCCACCTCATGAAGGACACCTAATATGTGATTACTCTCCCAGTTACAGCTTGTCTTCCTTTTCCTTCCACTTCCTACTTAAATTTTACTTTTTACTGTATTAGGATGTCCTTGTGTTCACATCTTAACAGAAGGAGTATCCATTTTTTCCTGTTGGAGTTTAAGTTATTTTTTAAAAGTATCCATGTTCTTGTGGGTTTAATGGGACAGACTTTTGCTGATGTAAAACAGGTAAAACAGTCATGGCAATGCTGATTATTTTTCTGGTTAATTTGCATTTGTAGGTATTGCTAGAATTTGAAGGATTTGTTTCTGATTGATTAGACTCTTCTAGTATTACATCAGCGTGATTCTGATGTCATTTGATGTGATGCAGCATTCAGTTACAACAGTGACTTCCTAAATGTGAGTCTAGACCATCTGTGATGTACACAGAGCATTTGTATGTCAATCATCTATTTATATCAGTTAGCAATTTACTGTAATTTAGAGTCATCAAAAATATGCCATTAAAAAGATGACTCTGGTCTATCCATCTGGATCATATTTGGTAATGAAGATTTCTACTTATCTGTTAGTAAATCTCAAAGATTCCCACTCTCTGACCAGGTCAGACCACTTGTCATGAGGTCCCTCAGAATCCCTGTGATACCATTTCCATCCCCCGTTCTAATCCAGCAACAGCAGAAGTCATAAAGTTTTGGCTCATAGCATAATACCCACTTCCCTGATGCCTCTGCCACTGTACAAATCTAAAACCTATGCATCATTTCCAACACTATCTTAACTGAAGGGCTGCTGAGAACATGATTCGAAAGTCACAATTCAGATTTCAATTTATAAATTAGTTTTTCACATATTTGTCATTTTCATGCTCCAGACTTCTTGTCTTCCAGGCTCCTTCTAGGGCCTCGGGATCTAAAATCACAGCTGAGAAAAAGTTTGCTAAGTAGCCAGCTATTTCTGCGTGGGTGGGACAGGGGCAAAGCTGACTTGAAAAAGGAGCTTTTAAAGTAAATTTAGGAAAAAAATTCCAAAGAAAAATATCAGCTACAGACATGACAGTGCTTTAGCTGATTTACCTCTTGGGTACTTCTAGCTGACATACACTAAAGATTTCTGGGCAGGAAAGCAAGTACCTGTCACCTTCTGTAATATCCAAGGATACAAAATAGCAGATAATACAGTCCACCTTTGTTTTTCAGAGAGGAGAAAAGAGTTTGACCATTACAAACAAAGCTTAACAGAGCTCTCTTCTGATTCAATCCACTTTGTCTTTTTTAGCACCTTGAACCAAAGTTAAGTCAGTGTAGATAAAGAGTAAAATGAAGAGATGGTTGGGTCTGGGGAAAAGCTGAGGGTGCGAACACCGGACCGGAGAACAAATTTAGCAGCAACAGAGAAGAGGAAGAAAACAATGTCTGGATTTGGAAGCCTGGCAAGTTCTCCACTCACTGCTCAACCTGTGTTTAGCAATTCTGATGTGCTACTGAGCAGACAGCTCAGGCTCAGGACGACTACTCTCCCTCAGTCCCTCTTCAGCAGGCAATGAAAGCAGGCTGTACTTTGAAAATCTTCCCCCATCATGCAAACTGACACAGGCATGCTTTTCAAAAACCCACAGCCAATCTGTTGATCATTACTTATTTACAAAGGCCTTCGGGCAGAAAGTCCTGTAAAAACCATACTTGATACGGTATACACTAGCTTTTTCTGCTTGTGGAAAAAAGTACCCCTAAGGCTACCTCAAACCATCACTTTCTATTGCACATAAAATGTACCGTGTAACACTAAAGTATTTAATATATATGGTATAATATATCTACAGGAAAGGCATTTGTGTAGAAGTATGTTACCCTGTATTTGGTAATTTGATGTTTTGCTGAAGGCTATGACTTGAAAAAGCCTGCACCTAGTACAGAGGACCTGTCATCTCAGTACCCAAGAGCCAATAGAATAAAGAAGTACCCTTAAGCAGCAAAACTTTGACACAGCTTTGAAGCATATGAAAACAGTATAACTCCCTAGAATTATTATTACTCGAGATCAAAGAAATGAGGCATACTTTACATAGCAAACAGGGACAGTGTGTTCAGCTCCAAATGTTTCAGCTCCTTCTCTCTCTCTCTCCTTCTCTTTCTTTTTACTTCTACTTCCCTAAAATTAGAATCTGAGAGAAGGTGGGGGGCGGGGGGGGGAATATCCACATGTTTAAATTTTAAGCAGTTAAAACAATTAACACCAGATAAGAGGACTGTCCAAAGGTAAGTAAACTGAAAACGATGCTAGCATGACAACTGGCACTATAAAAATGAGAAGTTTGCCAGTATGCTCATTTTATTCTTCCTCATAAACTGTAAACAAGCATGTAAATCAGTGTCATATGGGCAAGGCTGAGCTAACAGGAAGGCAGAGAACTTTTAATGACACATTTAACAGAAATAGATGGTCAATAGGAAAAAAAAAAGCCACAGCTGGGTGCACTTTCCCTCTGTGAATCAATCTCACTTTTGGTTCTGTAGTCTAAGCAGAGATAAAGACGATTTGTAGAAGTTACGTCCTTGAATATGCCCTGTATTGCAGAAACAATAAACAAATATGGATGCTTCTGTAACTGGCAAAAGAAAATTCAGTCTAGTGACTGAAATACAAAGAGAAATATCACCTAGCTGTATCCAGAATCGTTAAAGGAACAAAATCATTGTCAACAATAAAAATCATAAGTGATTTTATAGATGGAAAGAATTATATATTTGTATCAATTTTTTCACTTAACCTCTGTGAGCAGTCACAGTTATACACACATACTTCTCAAATTGCATGAATATGTCTGTTTATATATGTAAATAAGTTTACATTTTTCTCTGTATATATATACACACATACACAGTGGAAAATCTCTGCTATGGTATTTATGGATACAATTATGGACTGAGGTTCTAGCCTGGCTACATCGGATATGCAAAACCAGAGCAGGAACAGCCTCCTTGAAAACTCTATGTCTGCTACAGGATCCCATTCTGACTGACTTGAGCAGGTAAAAGGTGAAGCACAGTGAGATAGAATGCAAATGACATAGTATTTTAATAGATTACAATTTCTTGTTGCAGTTCTAGTTTTAACAAATCTCTTAGAGGTAATTTGTCCTGTAAAAGGAAACTACATAGTTATACAAAGGAGTACTATCGTAAAATAACGTACACAGAGCAACAGGGGAAAAATATCACTAAAAAATGCTGTTTTCATCACCCACTTTTAGAGTATACACTACCCTCTTAAAAATCCCTGTATTTCATAATTAATGTGCTTTTAGCTTGACTAAAACTGCGTTAGTTTTGAACTTTGCTTTGGCAAGTACATATCTTATTAGACCTTTTCATCAGTCTAAATCAATTAACAGAAATTTGATTTCAATCGACAGGATAAAAGGAAGGTAATATTCAGGTTCATTTTTGATTGTGATGATACATCTCACATATGGCCTTAAGTACAGAAAACAGTACTCAGAGGGAATCCAACAAAAAGAGAATTGCCTGAGGCAAACTAACCACATGAGTTCTCCTGATTGGTTAGTGCTATCATTAGTGCCACTGCTGTTTAAGAACTACACATGGACAGGACAGGGTGACAGCTAAGACTTTAAAGCCTATGTATTTTTCAAACAGCTTTTCAAACTGTTTTTCATGACAGAATTTTTTTTCAGCTCTATCATTAACTGCTGACAAGCTGACAGAATAAATACTTCAGCCTTTCAGAAACCATCTAACAATCTTTTTTTCACCCCCTCCCCTTATTTTTGATGTGGGGGGAGGAGAGGAGGAAGGAAGAAAGAAAGGAGATGAAGATATGAGTTTTTTACAATCTTACCTCATCAGTTTGGGTGAGGAGTTGGGTGAATTTCGCATGCCTCCATTTCGCTGCTTTTTTTTGGGTGATAGTGTCGACGGCTGCTCATCTTCAACTGGAAATATAAGGAACTCATGAGATTAAGTACTGCTCTGAGTGCAATAAGAAATACAAGTGAAGTAGCAAAGAACACACACTCCATGTCCATTCACGCACTGATACTTCATTGCTAACATAGGCCCAACAGTAATAAAAATCAAATACGTGTTAGTCGAAGAGATTGGTTTGAAGGAGAAGCAGAGAAGAATACCAGGGTTTTGAACATAGGCGTTCAAATTGGTTTCATACTTCAAAAAAAAAGGCAGGGGGACCACATTTGGGTTATTCTTAGAGTTATTATCAGTTAATCTGTGCTACAGAAAAATAGAATTAGTGCTCTGCTATATTCCCAGACAGATAAAGTACTATTTGCAATATCAACATAACAGCTGCCAGCCTGCTTTTGCTAATGAACTAGACACCAGTTGGTTCTTGTTCCTCACATGCCAAACAACAGAGTCTTCATGAAGAGATGTAAAATATTCAATGCCTTGATGTTCAATGATTCAGTTAGTCAGGAGTGTGAATGCAGCCTGCCATTGTGCACAGATCTCCAGCACAAGTCAGACCTCATCTCTCTACCCTCCTCACAAAACGGAGTTTTAACAGGAGTGAACAGAATGAGGTTGAATGGAAGTTGGGAGACAATACCTGTATAACAGAGGATGCATGTGTTATGCAATCTTTTAATGAAGATGAGGTGTATTTTTCATGACAGATCAATTTCCAGATATAAAATCACTTACAGTTTTGCCAGACTGTAGATAGAAGAGTGATAGACTGCTCTTGGATAACTTATGTCACAATACGTATTGCTTAAACTAAGTGCAGCTTCCTAAGAACTCAACGATAAGAATTAACCACCATCTTTACTGTTTTAAGATTGTAACTGCACTTGATAATCTGTGTGTAACCTTTACGTCTGCTATCAAAGGGAATAAAAATGCCTGCTTACTCAGGTTCATACTAATGCTAATTTATTCTGATATAAAGAAGAAAAAATAAACTCTTTTCCCATCCTACTGTTAACTGAAAAATTAACTAGAATTTAATATAACTGATGCCTAGGAAGTTTTTACTTTAAAGCTAAAAGGAAAGACAGTAGAAGTAGTAGTAGCTGCTATATTTAAAGAGCTTAGTACACATTAGCAGTGCACAAGCAGAGTTCAGAAAAAAATACTACTTGCAACAAGATACACAGGAAAAACAACAGAACGGGGATACATATCACCTGCCCCAGACTAATCTGTGAAGAAATGAAGCAATAGCTTTTTGCTATAACCCTCTTCCAACACTATTTTATTACAGACTGCATTCCAGCCTGCCATGTCTGTCTGTTTGCCCAAGCCTGCTATGGAACTTCATTTTGCCTTGGTCAAGACTAAAGGGCTGGGACCTGAAAAGACAGATTTTACCCTCTTTTTAAATGACCTGGCATCACCTAGCACAAGGGAGTCACAACTAAAGAAAGCACGGCAAAGAAGGAAAACAGAAAAAGCAACCAAACAAAGCTAATCCCAAAATAAATGTGCCAAAGAGTGGTGTAAAAGGTAATATTTAGATCAGAACAATGACTGTCTAATAATGATTTATTCACTACGTTATTTTCTTCTCTTCTTGGGCAGCATCCCAAAAGACAAAGGAATTTTCTTCTCATTTGACTTTTCTTTTTTTTTCCAGATCGAAGTCCTATAGTGTAAATGTTTATTGATGGTTAGTCAAGTGCCATTCTTTGTTTGCCTGAGAGATAAATGAGCCCACAGAAAATTCTCAAAAATACACAAATTGAAATTTTCTTTCTGTGACAGTTTGCATGTATTAAAGTATTTAGCATGTACTTCAGTATTTAGCTATGTGTACCATGAAGTGAACGTGCACAGAATTATTTTGTTGGTAATATCTTTGCATTTCTGACTGCAAAAAGTGCAAGTCTTTGTGCTGTTCACCCTCTGCAAATCATTCTCTTGAAAATGGCCTGGTCTTGTTTTAAACTTCTCTATCAAAAAGTTATTTGCATGCTATTCCACACGGACAATAAAAGTTTCAAGATATCCACTGTGCTCTCTTGTTCTTTATCAGATATAAATATTCAGTTCCCCGACTTAAAAGATCAAATGAACAAGAACTATGCAATATGTTCCTTCCAGAAAACAACTCTCAAAGAAAACTTCACTCTCTTGGGAGCAAAAATTCTAAATTTCACTCAATTTAATCTGTTACCATGGGGTTACAGAATGTTTGTCAAGAGATGCAGTTTGGCACCACAAGTGTATTCTTATACTATTTTAGCAGTTCAAGAAGATACACAGCCATCACGACCACGGGCAAAAATCTTCCATTAACACAACTGTAGATAATATTATAACCAGAAATACTTATCTGAACAAGAGAAAACAATATTGAAAAATAATATTTTTCCAAGTTTTCAGCTAGCTAGTAAGACTCCTGACTTATCTTTTCAAATTCCAGAAGTTAATGCAGTAAAGCTGTTTTTGTACAAGATGGTCCAACACTTGTTTTCTCCAGTGCTGCCAGGTGATGCTAACCTGCTGCCCAATTAAAAACCAAGTCTTACTAGTAACTATCCAAAATAACAACGTCTAGAACTACATTTCTAGCAGCCTGCACTTATTACTGGCACTGCATCTGCAATAAATAAGCTTCCTTTTTAGATATGTGCTTGCCATATTCAGACTATGTCACTGTCACCAGTTGCCTGGAAAGTCCAAGGCTGACGTGGCTCACTAGTTAATACCTGTTAGCAAAGCTTTCTGAGGGATCTCAATTTGTTGCTTAAGCAAGAAAGCCATTTATTCTCACTGTAGCAATGAAAGAAGATCTATATTAATCATACTACATAAAATCAAGATTTTATTTTTCACTGAAATCTCCGCGCAGACTTCACAGAGCATCTGCAGTTTAGAAACACATCTCCATTAAGAATGGAGGAAGGGAATACATGAAGCTGAAATATGTGAATAGTATCTAATGGACACTATTACCTATGGCTTCGTTCCCAAGAATGTCGCAATGATAACTCACAAGTGGTTTCTTAGTAGTAAGTAGGATATAAAATATATTTCGTTATTATCCTTCAGATACTCCTATCAATTTCCTGCCTATTTAAAGAAGTGGATCTAGCAAAATTTTTTGTGAGGTTGTTAAATATTTTAGTTTAATGGTTTCCGTGTCTGCATTAATTTAAAAGGGTCTTAAATTTGCTTGTTCTTATGAAAGACAAACATATTTGAATAATGGGCTGTGATATATGACAACTCAATTCTGATACTGTATGTTTGCTTTTGTTAACGAGTCCCCATTTTTTTGTCTTTATGCTACAGGATTTGTATTAACTACAGGCATATTCTGTTACGCAGACTTTCTTTACCAGCTTTCATGACAATTGGAAATAAGTTCAAGAACTGGACACAGAATTTTATAGATTTGGAACTCAATTCAGCCTCTGAGTTCTAGTAACATTCAAGAGCTTGTTTGCACATCCCTAAGTATAACACTTAATGTACTGCTGTAACAACTCAGAGCTCACTTGCCTAATAACAGTTTTGCAGTTCAGGAAGACTCAGTGCTAAAAAAATGTCAGGCGAGTCTAATGAGGCTTCAGACACTCAGTTTTACGCTGGAGTTTAATTTAAAATTACACTGATGTTTTAACATGTTTGCTTATTCTTGAGTAGAGAGTGTTCATTATTTCAATGACATAACCTCCAGACAATGTTCCATGAATTGGTTTAAGATGTGCTGGTAATTTTAACAGCCTTAATATGGAGTTGAACATCTGTAACAACATATTACTTGACTTTTATCCTCGTTTCATTTTTAAAGCAAAACAAAGGGAATGTCTTTCAAAGCAGTGGACAAGTTCATTAACTTTTTTCTTTGTTATTTTCTAACTACTTTTAAAACAACACTGTCTCCTTGACTGCCTCTCCCAGGTCCCTAGCAGAACAGTTTACAGATACTTTTTTAGACACCAAAAAGAACTGAAATTTGAAATAACAGCTATGTTACTGAACATCACACCAACTGGGATACCTGGTGAGTTCATTCTGCCTACCATGTAAATGCTTCGAAGTGATTAAAACCTTTGAAAGGTAAAGCACAAACCACCCAGAAACATTAGTTGACTAGCTATCTTGATTAACTTATTAATCACCACATCTGGAGAAACCCACATCTGTAAGCACTTAACAGAGCGTTAGTAATGTCATCGTCACATTGAAAACAGACTGCAAAACCATGCACAAACCATTCTCTATTGCCTTATGCATCCAGCTACTGGGCTACCTACGGAGATCTTGGTTCAACCCAGGCTTTTGGGAATGGTAGCGGCATTTTACAGGCAAGCTGAGTGCCCTTTGCAATCTACAGTAGGTAGATTTTCCTTGTTCAACAGAACTCAGTAAGTTAAGGTGCAGCAGCGAGGGGTTGTTGGGTAGGAAGAGGCTCCCTTTACGATTATTAACAAGTGGAACAGGTTCCGGGATTCCTTCAGTGGACTTGGCATCAATCAATGCATTAGTAGTTGCATTCTTGAATTGATATGAACATTTTGGGTAACTTGATCTAGCTGCATTCTTTACTTCTAAATAATAAGAAAAAATTTAAATTAATTTCTTTGTATTAAAAAATTATTTCAAACCACAGACATGAATCAATTTTGATATTATGTAGAAATACAGATATTAAAGCTTAAGGTATCAGTTCCTACGGCAGAAATAAAGGTTTATACCTGCAGCTTTCTTATGTTGGATTTCTTTTCCCTCTCTAAAAATGACTCTTTATAAGAGAATACTTATGAAAGGATTATTCAACAATATTATCACCTTTAAGCAATAATCCCATCCTAGAGTAAGTATGTCTGAAGCAATACTTATTTCCCCCATGTTGATAAAGGCTTTGAGATTTACTGTCTGTGGAAGATGTTTATTTCTTTGAAACTACTGAAAATGACAGGGGAGGTAAAGCACTCTGCTGCTATTAAAATAAATAAGGAATCATAGAAAACATAAGGTCACCACTTCAAAATTGTGCAAGCATACTTATGGAATTAAACTGATGTTTAGGAACCCACATAAAAGTTGTTGGGTATTCAACAGTGCTGCATATTGTAAATTTCCGGAGGTCATACATAGTACCTCTGAAAAGAAAGTTAAGAAATTCAATTTCCTAAATATGGATTTAGCTTAAAACTGTGATTCTTAAGTCTTCCATTGATAATATATCAAGGCTATTTAAACACCACCCCCCTACTAATACCTCTAACAAATGGTGCCCTCAGTAAAAAACAATGACAAAATGTTTTTCTGGTAAAAATATGCAATAAAGATCTTCTCTTAATGCTTGTTTCATTCTGAATGAGTACAGTATAGAGAAGAAGGTATATAACTGAGCCACCAAGACCTAGTATTTGGTTATGTATAATGAAGTAAGAAGGTTAGGGAGGGAGCAGTTGGTGGACTGATAAACTTGCAGCATTATTTCCATATGTTTCAATTGCCTTAAAGATTCTATGGAGAACATTGGGCAGAGAGTAGAGGCAAAGTATTTGAGGAGGTCAGCATGTTTTTTGGGATCTTTGTCTAGCTTACCACCAGCTAGAAACACCATCTTGGTAGCAGGAGAGATAAGAAAACAGCATTCCCATGCTTGCCATTTTTCTTCAAGCACAAAATCTATCTCTCTCACAAAAAAGGTGAGTGTATAGGAATTACAAGAGTCACTTGCAGCTACTTTTCAACAAGGTTGAACTAGTTGGTGACAAAGCACCCATTCGAATTCAGTGACCTCTGAACTGATGGCTTGCTACTATTCTGAGGTCGATAGAAAAATTAGTGAGAAACGAACTAGAGCCTAAATCACAATGTTATTTAGCTTTTTACTAGTAGAAGTAACATTTAAAGTATAGTAATAATAATAATAATAATAATGATGCATACTCACCAGAGTTCACATATATTTTAAATCACGAAAGGAGAGTATATATCTTTGATTAGCAAAACTGCCACAAAAACCACTGTATAGAATATTGAATACACTACTTGAAAATTATCAACTTTACTTCAGAGTCACAGGGTTTTTTATCAAATTTTGTACTTCTATTTTTGATATTCCTCCAAGTGAAACAATATTCAGATGATAAAATATATCTGCAGAGACCTATCTCCCTATACATGTCACTGGTCAAGCATGTATTTGAAGGCTTTGATATGCATTAGCTCAGTTCTGTTTTTAAAGTGCAGATAGTAATACTGGAAATAATCTTAAACAATCCACATCCTGTATCAAAGTATCTTCACATGCAATGGAAGAAGACCAGAATCTATTAAGCTTATCGACCCTCCAATCAAGTTGTTTAAGAAACACCACCATCTTTTTACAGTCTCTTCTGGAGTTCAAGAAGTGATTGTTTCAGATACCAGACCTGACTATCAAGCAATAACCTTCCATAGCAGTGTATGTCTTATGGCAAATTCCATGCAGACAAAATCAAGCTTTCCCAAGACTTTGTGCTTGCAGTGGCCCAGCACGTGTCAGAACAAAAATACTCGTCTTTTGGTAATGGCTTCATATCTAGAGTTTGGCATCATATTTAATAGCACCACATGATCTTGTCCAGCAGGAAGGCAGACTGAGCTGCTTAAAACCTAAGTTACCCCCTCCTAGTTCCAACAGTGTGGAAAGGTACTGTTACTGAGCATGGGCATAACAACTTGCCAATTTTTTTTGGTCAAATTATTCTAGATTTACAAGTTCTAACTAGTGGTTTCATCCCATGACTTCTAGCCTCCTGCCTCTGACAAGAGCTCAGATCAATGTGGAAGAAGCCCCACAGTGGATGAGTGATGAAATTCTTTGTACATAGGACAATTTTCTTTCTTACTCCAACAGTTTATGGCCCATGTCTCTTTACTCAATCTTCAAAAGCAAGGATTACAGAATAATATTTGAATAACCTATCTTTGGTAGAGATAATAATCTCTTTCTCCCTTTCTCCTCAAATTGCGTATTTTTTACACAGAAGAGTAAAACTGGTTACTCTCAGTGTAAATAGCCTGTCCAGCTGTAGGCACACGTTGTGCCCCACACACAGGGCTGTCGGGATACACCCGGAACTCCACGTGCAAGCACGGAGCTTTCGGATCAAGCAGTACTGTACAATCGGGTGAGACACACAGGCCAACTTCAGCAGATACACACCACAGCGTGCAGAACCTAAAGCACTTACAGAGCATCCTGCTGTTCAGCAAAGACTGTTGATTTTTTATTAATAATTTCTTTAAAATCCGATTGGGTTCTTGCACTATTATGTGGACTGATTTCCATAGAAAACATAATTGGGAAACAAAGATTGCTGTTAATTACATGGAACTAAATACACCCTTACATACTGTCACTGCCTCACTAGGTTTGGCAATCAAACTGTCTGGATTGGGGTAATTTGTTGTACCACCGTGCAACATCAAATCACAACCTCCAAATCCACCCGGGCTCTCTTCCAAGTATGGGATGAGTTTAGCACCAGTAAGTCTACTAAAACAGAACTATTTTTCTAGTTATGGTTAGATTAATTTCTTTTAATGTAATATGACATATGACTTTATTTCCAATGCAAATGGTCACAGGCTTGCATTGTTTATGCTGCCAAAGTTCCTTAGAACTGTTCAGTAGATTGTCATGTATCCATAAGGCATTATTATTACCTAAGAATATTTTGAGAGCCATTTTTAGAGCAAATTTTAAACTACTTTTTGAGAATGTCAAACAATAAGGAACAGGATAAAAGTAGAGTGTGGGTAAGGAATTCCATTTTCTGTAGTATTTTTTAATTGCACTCTGGGTGAGCACTACCTACTTTTAATAAATGCTGTACAGAATTTGCCCAAGAAGCCTGTCACCATTAGAGAGATAAAAAATAATATGTATAAAACGTGATATATTAATGTGATTGTAAAGGTATTTTGAAGTTGCATATATTCCTATTCCTTACCCCCACCCTCAGGAACTCCCTTTCAAGCTCAATGAATATACACTTGCCTACAGACTGCATTAGGGAATCATGCCTGTTTCTATTTCTATACATTTTATTTATTATAATGAAGATAATTTGAATTGCAATCTGCAACTCCCTGAACATTTTTAAAACAACAAATGTAGTTAAACTAATGCCTGTGGCAATCTCTATTTATTCTTTGTGAGCATACACTTGCCATAACTTAAAACTGGGCTGAGCTTTAATTTAAATGTAACAAGGCAGAATACCAGTACAGTGCTTTCAACAAAATGGCTGAAACTGGCTTCAGCATGATTTGCCTGGAAGGGAAGATGAAAATGTGTTTTAAAGGAGAAAAAATATCCTGACCAAAACCAGACATTCTAAACAACCACCACTGATACCCAGCACTCCTTTCCTCCCCCATCTCTATCAGCTGCTAGGCTTTCAGCACTGTTTTTCGCCAGACACTAGCACAGTGTTTTCCTTCATAGTCAGCCATCAGCCAGAGCTGTCACTTGCAGATACTTCATTTTTGTTTCAGTCTAATTCATACTGCACCCCCTTAATCTCTGTAGTGAGTAATGCCATGTCACTGTGAAGATATGTCAGATCCAGCACTAGAAATACAGAGAGTGTTTCTAACAGTTAAACTATCTTGGTTTGAAGAAATATTTTATTTCTTCCCCCAACTTAACCGCTGTCTTTCTCCTAAACATCTTCCAAGCTGACCTCCAAAGGAGCAGTCACTGTTCTGCAATCTGGCTCAGCTTTCATGGGGTGGGGGGTGAAGACAAGCTGCAGCCCTGTATTACTAAATGCAAATAATCAATATGTTGATTGAGCTTTTGGCTACCAGAGTTCTTTTGATGCGAGTGACAGTGAGCATGACTTGCCTCATTCAATGACAAGCCTGTTTAGACTTTGCTACCTACCACTTTGTGAATCAGGCAACTGAAAATACCCACAGCAATTCCTCCAAACTGTCAGCTATTGCTGTGATTCCACCCAGCACCCCCTGTACAAGACAACAGATTAACCATTGGGCTAGATATGTTGAAAATATACAGCTTCAACCTTTCCCCAGCTAGCTCAGAGCGATGTATAGATGATTATTTCAACCGTCAGCTGCCGCATAGACTTAAACCCCTGCACAATAACTCCTGGATTCATCTGCCCCTTGTCAAACTTGCACAGCTTTAGTTTGAGCATACATAGTGTGGCAGTTTCACTGCGGATCTAGAATAATCCAGACGGCTGCTGTCTCTTTGTTAACAGGAAGCTAAACTGATGAGTTTGTAATGCATTTCTTATCAAAGGTAGTTTCAAAAAAGAAAATGTGCCAAATCAGTTGGGGTTGGAATTTAACATAGTATTGAAATTTGCTTTAATCAAAACATTTGTTATTTGTTTAACAATGTGTCTTGTGATAACCCCCATATTATTCATCCTCTAAAAATAAATTTATGCCAATGAACTATTTATTTTACAAATTTACCTGACTTTTCTTTTGGTGGTAACATGTAATGAAATCATTGACTAGAAACTACAATATAATGGTGCTTGATGAGATACAAGAATGTTAATTTTAGAAACTGCAGAGCAGTTTTCGCTTGGTGTCTGTTTGTATTGCATTATAAACTCAGGAAAATACATTTCATTCTGTTTTTTCAATACAAAAGGATATGCTGCATATCTCTACACACTAGCACCATTAGAAAAGCAGGTGAGGCTGGCTTTTACTTGCAGTGTGTGCCACTTGAAATAGATAAAAAGATCAAGATCCAAGAATGTCAAGAATGCTTCATATCAGAACCTTTTGCAAATACTGAATGGTGCTTACATGAGACATTCTCTTTGAAAATTCAGATCAAGAAACATTTCTTTTCTTTTTTTTTTCCCCCCTCTTTTTGTCCCAGGCTTGCACCTTTTGGTTAAAGGCACATAAAATTGCAAAACAAATGCATTGCATCACTACTTCCCCTCCCTCCTTTTCTTTTTCTATCAGCATCCAATACTTAAATTTTATATTAGTAATACATGGTCTTTCAGTCTTAATTCTTCTCCCACATAAAGAATTGAAACTCAGCCACAGATATAGTCCTCATCTTTGCTTTTCCTTGAATACTGTAAAAAAGATAGTTAATGGCAAATGTGGAATCTTGCCATGCTGGATCCTGTTAGTAATTTTAGATGGCTGCTTTGATATTCAGTGAAAACATTATAAACTTTAAGTTCCTGATCATTTAGAGTAACTTGTATATAGAATGAAAGATAGACTACAAAGGAGTTCGGGAACCCAAAAAGCTTTTAACTTGAATCCTTTGGTGAAAAAGTTCTGGGGTATGACTTTACACCATTTGCATTTATTGTTAAGGGTAGAGCAACTCCCTAAGGTTATTGTATTATATTTGATATTTTTTTCTTTGCTCCTCCAGTTTAATTCAAGAACATAACTATTATGAATGCTGTTATCAGTTACTATCATTTCTCTATTACTTCAACTTCAGCAAGCAAAGAATTGGTTTAAGGCCGCCCAAATTGTGGTTGATCCAAAGTCCACTTAAGTCAGAGAAAACATTTACACTGACTTCAGTGGACTTTAGATCAGGAGCTGTTCATACCTCATGTATATGCTGTTATAAATGAGAAAAAAGCCTTTCCCATATATACAGCATTTTACAATTGGCATGTGCAATTTTGAGAAAGGCTTCTGATTTCATGGATCTGGTTTCTTGTTCTGATACAGAGGTATGTGGACAATAGGACACTATTTGTACATAACAAACATCTTCTCTTTCACCTGCCAAGTTTGCACAGTAGAAAAAAAGCTACTTCAATTCCTAACCAAATCCTAGTTTATATTTAGTCTAAGTCATAGGTCCATTGAACCTTGAACATCTTTTCTAAATCAGATTTTAGTATTCCCTCATACATTTTTCCTGATTTTTAATCTTCATTCTCCACTGCCTTTTAAAAATTATGATTCACTCTGCAATTGTTTATTCATTATACTGTAACTGGAAAACTGACAAATGAAAAGTTTAAAAAAAAGCAAAGCATCAGTGGACTGTTTTCCCCCCTGTCCATTCAACTGTCCAATTCTCCACATGTTGTATCCATACAGAATACTATTTGGATAAAGTTTGTTTTGGGAAAAGGTGAAGAAATTGAGATGTGACTAAACTGTAGAACTTAGAACATGGTCTGTTTTCAAGGGGGTCTGTTTTCCAGACAAACATCAAAATGAAGGGAACTAACTTTGTCTTTTGAGAGTGCACTTCAGAGAATAAGGAAAGTCAAAGTGTCTCATTGGTATGGCAAGTGTAAATATGCCGAGTTAAATTTTAAATTGTGTTACTTCATTATAACAAGCTGTTCTGCTCTGAACATGGAGGAGAAGCTACAGGAAATGTTACCCCATGTGTCAGAAAAGAGCTGTTCAGACCCTGTGTTTCCAAGTCACAAGCAGCTATGAACTACGATTTTGGAGCCCCAGCTGCTGTCTCTAGCAGAGCAAAGTACAAAGGGATTGCTCAAAGCCACGTTCACATTTTAACAGACTACCTGATGATCCCATGGCTACAAGCAGAGGACTGGGATTCTCCTGACTGGGATTTAGTTTTACCACTGATCTTGGGTTACACAGCCTTGGGTGGCTCTCTTGCAGTCAATTCTGTTGTAAAGATGTTCCTTACTTATAGATCTGGCTAAAATTCAAGTGACCAAATGATCTGAAATTATGGCTGTTAACCTTTAATTTTCTCGGATCTAGCAGGTATAAGACTGTGATATTACTACTGCTGTTTGAAAAGTGTGTTTGGAATACATTCTATAAAAATATATTATATTCATATGTGATAAGAGTGGATTGTTACTACAGTGTTTGGTGGTTTGGTTTTTTCTTTATTAGACATGAAAATGTGCCTCTAACATTGAATAACTGTAACATCCTTTTTATTTCTGTGTTTCTATTTTCCTTCCTTAAAAACCAGTGTCGATTAAAGGACACTGATTTCCTTATGAGCGCCCCTTTGACAGCTCCCCAAGGCATGACATGTAAAGCCAAAAGGCACATCTTTGGGAGATTCCGTAAGAGTAGCAACACAGAGCAAATTATAATATTCCATGCATTGTCATAGACTATCCTTGTTTCAATGCACAGCAACCCAAAGTGTATTGTCTTTTGTCCTACTGCCTCAAAGAGGATTTTGACACCAACTATAAGGGACACAGAGGAAGAAGCTGCAGCACTAGCAAGGGCACACTGTAGTTACGCAGTTCTGCCAAACTGTAGGAGGAATCTGTCTTGTTTTTACAAAGTTTAAGGAAGTTTCCCCTTTGCGACTAAACACACTCACAATCTGATCAGTCACTGCAGCAAACACTGAAGTTCTATTTGTGGACAAAAAATAAGCTACTCTTAAAAAAAAGAAATTAAATCTAAATTTGAAAGGCCGCTCATCAATGTGCCTATGATCACTTTACTGTGTACACTCCCCCAGCTCCATTAAATTCTGAGAAAAATATACAATGCCTTGAAGTAACTAAGGGTAAAAGTAAGCACAAGAGTCCTTAGTGATTGCTCTGCTCCTTGGGACTAGAAATCTTGTATTTACAGCACAGATTTTGTCAGGAAGAGTATTTCAGTGCACAGGAAAGCAATAGTTACATGCCTTTGGAGCAGGACTCCACGGATTTTAGCTCAGTCTTGCTGCAACTGTTTCCTTCCTGTGAACAAAGGGAAGTGTAGATTTCATCCTTCAGAAATCCAATTAGAATTATTACTTTGCTTTCCACTTAGAAGTGCCAATTTATCGTAACATCTTAAAAATACAGATTTCCAGTGTAATTCAAACCTGCATATCCTAAAGTTTTAAACCGAAATAAAATTTCATCTGCCTTCATCACTAGAAGAAGACATACTAGGTCCTACCACAGTGAAGAACAGATTTTCCTAAACTTCTTATAAATCCAGGGGACTGTATTCTTAAATTCTAAGATTCTTCTTTTCAATTCTTCCTCTGCTTCCCCCTGAGTTGCCTTAATTTTGAAAACACACTTGAGAGGATTTGGCTGAGGTTGTTTCTTTTTTAAACTAGGTGGTTAATGCGTGACTGATAAATTGTGGTTTTCTTCATATTTTTTACTTTGTAAAATTTGATACCATTGAATTTCTTTCGGCTTTTGTTCATCTTTGTAAAAAAGGGAGTAGAGATGTCTGTGTCTCTGAACAAGAAGAACTGAAATACTAATATTTAACTCTGGCTTTCTTGTCATGACTCTTACCCAGTTTTCACCCACATCAGTGGAAAAACTTCCATTTACTAAACTTTCATAAGATCAGGCTCAGAGATCCCCAGTACTCTTCCAGGCTTAGCTGTAATATTCCTCTGGGATGGAGGTCTTCACACAACTGTTACTTGTGAGGCCATCATATCATTTCATCTGTAAAAATTAAAATGCTGTGCCTATTTACATAGATGCTGGTTCTAGAGACAAGTGCTTACACGGTATATACCTTCATGGAAAAAATTATGTACAATTCAAAAGAACCATCTGAATTTTTTTTTTTTAATATATAATTGTTTCCTGAGCAAAGCAGTACATCATGAAGTTCTTGCAGGCTTTTCAGCCACTACTGATTTCTAAGCCAGCACCACCACCTGCTGGTTACAGGGAGTTTCAAGCCCCAGTGCTGTTTTCCTGTCTTCAAATCAATGCATAAATACAGAGCAGTATTTCTCAGCTTTTCTTACACATAGAAATTTTGTTACCAGAAGAGATTTTTAGCAGATTGGTTGCAGTTTAACAATACCCTATTAGCTGAATTATGGCTTTCATAAAAGCAGGGAATGTTAACAAAGAAATTATTTTATGCAAAGTACTGCAAGTCACAGGGTAAACATTAAAATTAATCAAACAGATTGAACCTGTTGTATTAAAAAGCCTATTGTCATATATGCTGGTTTTATTACTTACAGATACATAGTTAAATACTCTTTATAACACTAAGAAATGAGTATATTTTTTTTCTAAGTGCTCCCTACTTTAGTGTATTCCACAATGTTCTCCATTCTTCTGAGGCTTTTTTCTTGCTCTGAACATATGCATCTAAAAAAACAATATCACCTGTTAAAACTATTAATATAAAAACAACCAAGTTATAAATAAATAAGATTAAATCTATAAAACAATAGCAAAAATAGTGATAGCAAAAATGGAGATGGAATATAATCAACTGCCATGGAAATTTAGGGAAGTACAGTACATAATTTCTGGCAAAAAAAGAGGACGTAAAAGAGCACAATAATAACAAAAAAACTCCCAAACTCCTATCTCTGCAAAAACCTCACAGTAGTCTGGATGAAATTGATTGCTATGGGAAGCAAGGGCTGGCAATCCACCCCGTAAGGGTGGAAAATAAAGCATAAGCTAAGAAAGCCAGTGGTGACAACTAACAACGTTACTTACATCATCATTTTGATTTCTAAAAGAAGGAATACTCGAAAAGATGGATGTATATAGCAAGGATCGTATTTTTCAAACACAACTTGAATAGGCTCAAAGTACCTCCACATAAAATAAAAAAATGACTGTTTTGAATTCTCTCTGATAATTTCCCTATTACCAAAAAAACCTACTGTACTGATAAGAGTGAAATTTCTGCCACTACTTGGGTTCAGCTCTTTTGAAATACTGTAAGAGGGGAAAGCATGCCATCTCACATTCACTTCATGTAAGACCAACTATAATGGTATAAAATTGCACAGGCTAGCTACAGAGAAAAAGAAGCAAATAATACTGAGTCTACCCAGCTAAACCGATATCCATGATTTTTAAAAAAATAAAATTACGTATGTTTTGTCCTTTTAGTTTTTACTTTGATACTAAAGCTACAGGGAGATGCCAGTCTTGCTTAGTTCATGACAAGAATCAGACAGAGCAAAACCCATGACAAGGAACAGCTTCAGAAAGAAAATTTCATCAAACTCAACTGCGCCATGCTTGGTACTGCTGGATTCATTAACCAAACCCTGATGAGAATATGGGCATTACCAGCGAAAGAGAAGGGAGCCGAAAAGAGCACCCTCACTGTTAGCACACAGTGCAATGAATCAAGGAGAGGGCAAAAAAGAAAGCAGTGGAGAATTTTGGAGAGAGGACTGTCAAGGTGTTGAATTAGCAGGTTACTTTGATGTGTGCTGTAAAACACTTGGTGTGCTCAAGCACAAAAACAACTTATACTCTATGAGTGCAAAATTATAAAATTAAATAGAGGTGATGTCCCTTTTCAAAGTAGGCAGCATGATAAATAAGAAAGACTGAGAAAAATAAATTAAAAAAAAAAACCAAAATAAATTTCTGCAGGAAAGCACTGAACTGCCAGCATTTCTGTTATATTATCACACCATCTTCACAATAAAGTCTACAATCACCTGGAGCTGAGGAACTCTCTGCAACAAAGAAAAAATTGATGTATAAAATTCCGTAAGATTTACAGGTCAGTTACTACCCTAAAAGTAAGTATATCAACCACAAATGCCACAGGATGCCAATATATTTGGAAATACTGTTGCTGCCAGATGTTTTGAGAGTCAGATACTGAAAGCATTGAGAAATCCTATGCTCAGGGGACACTGACAGCTGTCAAGAAAGTCATCTTCCAAAATCAAATTGCTTGGAGCTCTACCTCTGAGGGTTTTATTTTGTCCTGTTTGAGGAGAAAGAAGAGGGCAGACAAAAGACTCATATGCTAAAGGCAGATTAAAACCAAATGCATATTTTGACATATTTTATATTCCTCATGGGCAGAACTCAAGGATACTGCTGGGGAAATCTGTGAGACCCAAGGGACAATTTCAGGATGTTTCCTGAGGAGTATGCGGGGCTTGAGTATTGAGGCTGAATATACGAACCTAAAGATACGATTCTGGCATGCCCTCAAGCTACAATTTTAAATGCAAAACAAGAATTTTGCTATCTATTTAACAGCAGAAGTACCAGTAAAACTGTGGATGAATGAGCTGCAGCATTCAAAGATTCAATCAGCCAATCAAAAAGACTTTTAAAGTTTGATCAGCCACTAGACACACTAACACTAAAAATCCTGAATCCAAAAAGAGAGTAGGCACTTTCATTAAAGTAGGAGATAGTATTTTCAAGGATTATTCAGAAAAACCAGAAAGACAGAAAGTTCTCCACAGACCATGTTCTAATAAAAAACTACATGTGGTAGTGGTAACAGTGGAGATCTGAAACAAAAATTAAAATAATCCTATGCTTGAAAGAGGCAAAATAAGGTGTAGGGAGTTCTAAGAACACCGTAACTATATGATAATGGCATACTGAAGTACAGATATGGCACAGAATTCATACTTCATAAATTAACATGCAGAAGGATCTGGTGTCAGCAGGTTAAAAGAATGTCAATTCCTGCTCTTACAGAATTTCTCACTGATGTAATATGAGTCAAGCCCAGACTATGTGACTGGATTCTTGGCTTGAGTCTTCCCTAGCACTGCAAATTGTTTGTTCATCTACTCTTCTTCCAAACGTAACCAAGGGCTTCTGCTGAGTCATGTAACTCTCCAAAGTGTAAGATGACTGTTGGACTCCTTGTATGGAAGGATCCTGTCAAATAGTGAGGATCACATTACTGACTCCAGGCTCTGCAATCTTCGCGCTATGATTATCATTACAGAATCTGTGCTAAGACTGACATCTGTCCCAGCCCTACTGTCTTCTCATCTTTTCTCCTTTGTCTGATTGAAGAAATCAATCAAGGTATATCTTGTTACTCAGGGCAGTGAGACTCTTGAATACAAATAATCAAAATATATATAATTAAATTCTTCATATATGTATTAATTTATTTGCTTTTCCTTGAATAACTTTTCTATGGAACACAAGTTTTGGTGGAAAAAAATGTCCATCTTTTAAGAACTGCTGAAAAATTTAGATCTTTAGCAAATGAAAACTGATTTGATTCTCGGCAGAATTTTGTTTGTAAAATGAAACAAAAACTACACTTTCATGTCTCAAATTACGAAAAACATCATTTGTCAAAAATTAAAATTTAACGTCAGTAGAATTTTTAAAATGTGCAAACTCCCACAACAGGGTAAATACTTCTTTCGGTGGACTATCAAAAGCAGTTCTTAGTATCCAAGAGCGTGCAAACTGTCTTACTCATTGGAAAGCTTATTGGCTTTGTTCAGAACCAAGTAACAAACAGTGGTTCTTGTAAAAAACAAGACAAGATACAAGAATGGTTAGGAGTCAAAGTCCATTACTGATGAGAAATATTAGCATGTCATCTGAAAATCTGGGAAATGTCCCATACGTTGGACAGGACAATATGTAGTGGAAGCCAGAAAAGTACATCCTGTTCTATTTGGCCGTGCATCTCACTTCTTCTCACCCTTCCGCTGTCTCATCGTGTGAATTACATTCATTTTCATGCCCTGCAATTCTAAACAAATACTGTATCACTTCCTTGCTGCCGCCCATCTCGTGACTGACTGACCACAGAGAACCTGGCAGTCCTTGCACATTCTGGTAGATCAGGAATAATTCTAATAGAGGTAAACCATGAACAAAAAAGAACTGGACAAATGCCTGCTAATGAAATATGCTATCAGTTCGCAACTACGGATTTATCAGATATTACTCACGGAATAAGCATAATCTCTACATTAGGCTTAAAACCTGAAATTGTTTTTATTCTCTTCAAGAAGAATCTTCGTTCCATCAGCTGACAAAACTTTACCAGCTAGGCAAATTTTTATCTTGACCTCTAAATTACTGCCCATATGTCACAGCTGCTATTTTTACTAAATGACCAAGCAGTACATCCCATAAGGGATCATCTAAGTCTGACAGAAGCAGGGCTAATTTTACACTAAACTCTGTCCATTGTTAGATGTCACACCTGCTGGTTCATTCTGGCAAGAGTTTGCTCAAAAACAGAGCCTCCATTTCCTGTTGCCAGTCTTCCTCCACAGCATATGGTGATGTAAAATCTCTCTCCATATTGCCAGATACGCTGTGTCAGGGAACATGTAACACCACTGAGTGAGAGGGTGAAGATAATGAACACGGGAATGGAGAAAGGAACATGCTTAGTGCAAGCAAACTCTTTTATGCAAGAATGAACAAAGGAAATTGCATGACAAAGATCAAAGATGCTATAATGATTTTTTTTATTTCCTTCAGCAGTCCTTCATAGTAAACAAGGTCTGCATTCCAATTAAAGTTCAGAAGCACCTAAAAACTTCAGATGATTTTAAAAATATGGCAGCAGAGATACTTCTCTGCTGATGCAGATAAACCCAAGGTGTTCCTACCCTCTCAGGTAGTATACCCTTTCTAAGCCTCTCTAAATTAGACAACAGCAAGGCAGTTATGGTAATTTCCCCACACCTTCTTTCTGTCGTGTACCCCGTTTCACTCTCCTCTCGTTCTTGCTGTGCATCTAAGTTCTTCTTAAGCAAAGATCAGAAAATCTGAAAATTGGCCTCTGAAGGCGAGTAACTACGTCAAAAGGACATTCAGGTTTGTATTTAGAACTTCAAAATGTAAAGATCTCAAAGCACTTCTTAGCACAAAATGTAATAATATAGTATAATAGAATGAGAATACAGTATTTTCAGTCTCTGAGGGGAAAAAGAACTATAGTCACGTAGTAAGTCAGTGGCACCGTCAAGATGGGGATCTTTGCCTTGTGGCATTTTTGTTTCCCATTTGCCTAGGTAAAATTTGGAGTCAAACTAAAATGCACACAGGAGTGTTTGACCAGATAACACTGGACACATCTTACACAGTAATAAGGCTTTTTCCACCCTTCCTTTTCAGAATAATTGTACTGTGCTAACAGGATCTGATCAGAATCAGTGAAGCATGTCTGTGTGAGGTAGCACACATCATGTTTCCTAAAATCTTTGATAATAAGTGAATCGCAGATTTACAACATTCAATAATAAGTAAAGTAGCATAAGGAAAGATATATCATTGTATTATAAAAAAAAATACTAAAAGAAGCTGGTGAATAGTCTCAAACAGTGAAAGGATGACTGAACTTTAACCTATTTTAAAGGATTTTATCAACACAGTTAAGAACTTACATACTGAAATAAATATATTTATGATTTCTTAAAAATAAATTAAAACTTTTTCTCATGTGTTCTGTCCAACCCCCTCCTGTTTACTATAATCCCAATCAAAGCAACAATACAGCATGGGTGCTTGTTTGGTGGCACTTCAAGAACCACATACCAGGAGTCATATGACAACAGTCTCCTCTTTTCATGCAGAACATAAATAATTCACAAGGTTATGCTTCCTGGTATACGCAAATACCCCAGAAGGTTCTAGGTACTCAGTAGAGAATACAAAGACCCAGAAAAACTGTCTTTTAAGTTGCTTCTGACTTCCAGACTGGGGGCTGAACCACTCTGCTGGACCTACACTGACCTTGATAAAATCTGAAGATCTCTGGTTCTACTTCAATAGGTACTCCCAGCCTAGGTAAGAAATAGGTTGGCTGCCCCTGCTTCCAGTTTTAGAAGTATGAGCCACATAATATTTACATTAGTGACTACTACTGTCACTACTGACCTGATTAAAGGTATGCACATGTTAAATATGCTAGGGGTCTCATGGAATAATCAAATTATATATCCACTGTGTTTGATTTTTTCCACCTTTCTCCTGTTTTTACATCGAAATGCATCAAAAGCAAAAATACTGCCATACATAATGCAAGGGCTTTCATTCTAGGGGGTTGTATACTAAATTGCAGTCCACTTTATATGTTGAAACTATAGTGTAGGCTGTTGTATACTTCAATGAGCACCTCCTTCCACATACTACAATACCTTCAGATTACATGAAATGTGTAAGATCTAGGCCAGAACTTTTCTTTTTCTCTCAATCTGAGGGGAAATATTCCAAGTCACTGAACATGTTTTTTCCTCAAATTATAAAAGGAGCTAAGCAATAAGGATATAAAAAGAAAATAATTTATAACAAGTACAGGGTTTACAAATCAAAATTTTTAGTTTTGAAGTAATTAGAAAAGAACATGAATTACATATCAAAGTGTCTCTGTGATTAGCATGAGCTGATAGTCTTCTGCTATTGTTGTTTTAACATTAATTTGAGACTTTGCCCCATAACATCCACACAAACTAGCTACAAATCAAAATGGCAATCAAATTGAGGGACCTTTCCTGAAAAATGGTACTAACAGCTTCCCAGCATCAATGAGCTTCCCAATCCTGCTGCTGTTTTAAAAAGCTTCCTCCCAAAGGCACATTTAGGACTAAATTAAATGCAACTTTGACTTAATTAACGTTTTAAATGATAATGAATACAATGTAGATTCATAGAAAGCATTTACATTACGTTATAAAACTGATAAAAATTTAATAACTTTTTGTTAATAAGTTATGTCTCTCCAGACCCATAAAGCCTAAGGCAGTCAATGCTGTAGTCTAGGGTCTAATCCAGGTTCCTAATGCAGGTGGTATAAGGAGGCAGGAGACTGACTTGACACTTGACATTTGCTCTAAGCCTGCTCTGGATCAAGCCACTGCTTGTTCATAAATACTTTACTTCATATAGTAAAGGTCAGAATTTGGGCTCAAGGCAGGGCTATGACAGAAATGCTCAAGCTGAAACCGAGCCAGCTCTGGCATCTGTCGCTTGAAATAGCTCGGAAGCAGTAGAGAAGGAGACCTAACCGGCCAGCATCTGTCCCACACCAAGGAGGTAACAGGAAGAATCTGCTGCCTGGTGGTAAGAAACTGTCATGGTGAGTTTCATGACAACCAGCCACACTCAGGAACTAAAAATGCAAACATAATTTCCATGTCACCTTGCATAAGGTCCTCTGCTAACTTCACTCCACAGGATACAGACAGCATCTTTCCTAGCTTGTTCCCATAAAAGCAAGCCACTCACTAGTCCCTTCCTGTGACCCTGGCAAGAATCACTACTCAACATAAAGGCCTAAAGGAATTAAACACAGACTTCTTGATCTTTCCTTCCCCCACTACCCCAATTCTACAAAGGTTTCACTGCTAAACTTAGCAGTGCCTCCATCCCACAGCACTGTGAGAGTTCATCTTCTTGTTACAGACATCACAAACTGGGCAGAGCTCACTCTCATCAGCATAGGAGGTATATGCTGCATCATAAAACTCATCTGAAAGAGTGCATGCCTCATTATTTGTACTATCTAGCAATAAGCAAGATTGTCTCATTTTTACCATTCTACCTTCTGAAAACAGCTTGGTTTGGAGGGTTTGTTCTGGGTTTTTTTCTACTACTGCATTTCTACATCTCAGTATTCACCTATATGCTCATGCTATGCCCAAAAGAAGCTTAAATAATTTAGCAGCACTCAGGTTCTATTAAAGTATAGAACAGTACAAGGGATTCATTTTTTGTCTTAGAGCCAAACTACACAGTTGAAATCACCTATTGCGAAATACCTATTGTTTCATGTCATTTTTTTCCCCCCATTTAGACACTTGGAGTCTCATGAGGAGTCCATTCTGATCACTGCTTCTATCTCTATGTTATCAATACAGAGAAAAGTACAGTTGGATCAAGGAAGGGATCACCTGGAGGGCTGCACATCAAGAGGGCAAGGAAGGCAGACAAAGGGCTGGCTCAGTGAAACCACTGTTGCAGCATGCAGTTCCTGAGTGCTAGTAAAGACTGTGATTGCATTTATTGAGCCAATTCATCCCATCTCCTTTAGAGGAAACACCAGCACGCATCTTTGTATGATTGCAACAAGGAGAAGAAGATAGAAAGAAAGTAGGTTATGCAGAATTGCAGATATAAATTAAGTCTGAAAGCAGAAGAGTAATTTTCAGTCCCAGGAAAGCAGATCTCGTGGTGTCTGGCTTCTGATTTGCCAGTACCAGGCTATGGAGCTGGCTGCAGATATGGAGATCTCCAGCATGCACAAGCTTTGACTTTGTGACAGTGGCTACACCATAAGAGCCTCTATAGAAAAGCACAGGATTCTCCCACAGTGGTATTTTTTTCAGTTGTTCTATTATCTGGTTTTATACTTTTAAACCCCACTGTCCAGTTTCAGCAGTACCATCTTTCTTGGCAGTGGTTCATTCTGAGAAGATGGCTAAGGAAGGTGATTCCCTTCATTCCCCAGTAGCAACAGACACTATGTTAAGGTGTATATGCTTGATTTCTTTTTCAGTTGTACTGGACTTGTATCTTAATTGAGTTATCTAAAATAGTATTTTTTCCTAAAAAACTGGCAACTAAATTAAACACAGGTATCCATAGTCTTGTAGAGGCATTTAGAAGAAACATCATCGTCATGTCAGTTCTCAGGAATACAACACTGAAAGCATGGAAACCAGTGTAACTGAAGTAAAAATCTATCACCCTAGAAGGACAATATTTGGAACCAGTTTTACATAAATCAATATTTCACTCACAGGCTTATTATCTATATTATCTGTACCTTTGAATTACCAATTTATTGGTAATTTATTATTACAGATAATAATGTCTCATTCTAATGTTCCATTTTCATTAATCTCATTTAATAAAAAAGCTTAGGTTATACAACATGGTGCTCTCTCACTGTCCAGTATACAGAGGTGGGGTCACTCTATAGAAGCAAGCTGTAAAAAACACAACAATCTGATTACAATCACTTGTTTAGGACCTTATGCCATTTAGAAAGGCGAGCATCTGTCCTTCCTTTCCCAATTGTTTTCATTTCCAAGATCCAACTGCTTATTTATTCCTTCAATCTCTTCTTCCTCAAAATATTAAAGGCATACTATTGGCTTTTTGTACAGGACAAAGATGAGACAGTGTGACCACAGAGAAATCAGTGGGTTATATTAAAGAGAAAGGATTTATGCAGCATAGGCAAAAGCAAGATTTTCAAAGCAAACAGGTCCACTTCCCTTCTGTGGCCACTGAAGAAGTCTCACAGCTCAGAAAAGGTGTGCAGTGGGAGAGAGCAATGGTACTACCCCATCTTGTCATAATCAGAGCATTATAAATGTAAGGTAAATGTGATGATACTCATAGCTGGATTGAGCATCTCATAGTCTCTAGCTACCACAAGGTGGGACACACATCCCGTAGAAGGAAAACCATTGTTGCTAAAGGGTGAATAGAAAATTCTAGCACTGAAAGTTGTCTCCTGTCAGGTCACATACCTGCCCTTCCTGCAGCTCTGCTCGTGCATGACAGCAAGTAGTTCTTGTCTTGGCTACTACAGCAGGACTAGAGAAGTAGTAGGTTAGAAAAGCAGAGGATACATCCTCTGTAGAAAGCAGAGGATACTCTCTTGCATACTAGGAGAGATAAAGAGTATGCTGGCCTTTCAGTAACTCAGGAACCTGGGACTTAGTAACTTTCAACTCATTTAGAAAGCCCAAGAATAGTTTTACAACTGATGAGTTTTAGATACACTGACCAATGTCTGTGTGTGTTATGCATCCATCTCTCTGGATAAGTCAGTAAGTTATACATCATTTAAACTCTCAGTATAGAATTTGGCTGTTTTCAGTTGTAAAGACACACAGGCAGAGTCTAAAGTAACACAGGTCAATGAGGAACCTGGAGTTTTTCTTGGCCTAACTTGCTAAGGCCACATTGCCAGATACAGTTTCAGCGCCGTTTACCAACCTTACCCAAAATGTTCACCTAATCTTGGAGAATGGGATTTTAGGTCCTTTGAGAAAGAGTCAGCTGCTAACTTGTCTGTACAGCATAAAACACGTGCTGACGCTAGAAGACTGTATGGAATACATGGCTTTAAGCCGGGTCTGGCACACAGGTAAATACATGCTTTGCCTACTTTCAACAGTTAAGCTTTCTCCTACTTGTTTTAGCATGGTATTTCCATGTAAGATGTCTAAGAGTCTGGGCTGCACCCTGCATTCAAAATATAGTAATAATTAATCTTGTCCTTTGTCTACAGAGATCCCTGATATTCACCAAAGCAAAAGTCTTCCCATAAAGCTTCTCAGAACTATCAGAGCATGCCAAAGCATGTTTTCTTACAAGCTGAATTAGGTATGTCTGGGCCTAATACCAAGAATATCCTTGGAAATTTAGATTCCCATGGCAATGGGTGCAGGAAAAACTTCAGGAAGGGTTTCCTTTAGGAACATGAACTTTTCATGTTCCTGAGAAGCACAGCCATGTGGTGATGGAGAAACACAGAAATTAAATGGTTCAGGTTAAGATTCTGTCTGTATCAATTAATCAATTGAATGGCACCCCCCAAGACTTGGCACAGACCTAAGCAGAAACATCACACTTGTTAATAACATAATTTCATTGTATAAACCACCCCAGGATTTTCAGTGGCTAAGTGCCTCTTAATTGACTTGAGTCTACAGTGCAAGAAGTTCTTGGACTGTTTGCTGTTCATGTAGCAATCTATCAAATACAGCTAAACCTGAAAAAATGTAGACACAAAAAAAGACTTAAAATTCTCTTTCCTTACATTTAGAAAAATCATAAGCATTTTTTCCAGAAAACAGCCTATAAAATCAAAAGCTCTTTTAATGTAATTATACTCAATCAAAATATGATTTTCATTTGCTGAAAGTAGAAACAACAATAACAGACTCATTCACAGAGGAAAATACACTGCAAGTGTTGCTTTCTCTGAAGATTATAAAATTACTAGACTAAATCCTGTGCACATCATTGAATATGTAAATTGATATCTTCTACTCAACATCCGATTTTTAGAAACAGCACTAATTCTTAAAAAAACTACTCATTGTTTCAAGAGGCTTCGTACACAGTGGTCTGTGATTTTATTTACCTTGGAAAAACAGCCCGCTTTTATAATCAAAAGCTAAANGAAAGAAAGAAAGAAGTGCATTAAGCAATTGTAGAAGCAAACCAACTCAACTGGGGCACCACGACCAAAGCAAGCCCTGTAATAGTATAATGACCTTTAATGAGTGTCTGGGGAAACAATACAGTCGTAGCATAAGAGACAAAGGGCAAAACCCATCATGGCTCCACTGACACTAATTCAAAATGATTTTCAGAACAACTAAAGAATGTAAGAGAGGTAATCTGATCCACCAATCTGACCTCACTTTGATTCTGGGGCCCTGCTGCTGCCATTTCTAATTGTCAAACACTCTACATTTCACATCTGCTCATATTTAATGAAAAGCTGACTCTCCCCACCATTCTTTGAGCTAACTAGCTCTGTCAAGATGGGCATCATACGACCCCTGTGCACTGCAAAGAAAACACACTGATTTCTATTGAAGCCCTGCCAGTGCAACGTTGCGTGTATATATATATATTTTAATTGGAAAAGAAAGGCTTATGCTGCTTTGCAAAGAGTGTGAATTGGTATTGATTTTCGTACTTATTATTAACAGTCAAAGGTGACTAGTCTCACAAGGGGAAGACTGAGATCTCTTTTGATTTGATGGAGTGATGAAGGGGGGAAAAGGCCCTTGAAGGATAGGATACTAAAAATCCTCAAAGCTGTCAATATCACTTATCCTTCAAATTTAACACAGCTCTAACATGTTTCCAAAAATGCATTGGCTTTTGTTGGAAATAATACCATTATTGTGGAGGGTTTTGGCTCAGCAGGCAACACAATCAAAAATGTTTACTTTATCTGCCTCTGTAGTCTTAAGTGGACTTGAAAGAGATGGTAAACCTACAAATTAGTTTTTCTTTCCTTGCCAAACAGTGCTAATGGCAGAAATTCTACCCACTTGCAGGGGACATATTAATTTATCCTAATCTGGTTGCTGTTAACACCAGTGTCAGGACCCAGCCCCATACTCTCTATACCAGTCTGTATTCATACAAACTCTACAAGGCCCTGTGTTACTGAGGCTGTTACACTGCTTAAAAAACTGCCTGCAGCAATTCTCAATACAGAAAGGTTTCTTGTTCGCCTTTCTTAACAAAAGATGTTTTGCTACATTTTACCCTGGTAAAAGTCTCTTTAAAGGATAAAACCTCCTGTGATTTAGAACAGGACATAAAACTAGGAACCATCCACCTTATGGTGATACATGAGTTGCAAGCAAGTAGATAACTAGGATGTTCAGAGCGCTTACACACCAATAGAGAGAGATGATTTTTGGTAAAATCTCCATGAAATCCCATTGGAATACTTTTTAATTACCATGGTCTTTGGACAAAAAAATATAACAATTGTAGGATTGCTGTATTTGTGACCGGAAAAACAGTTCATAAGTCAAAATAGTTAAAGCTAAGCCATTCACCACACGGACTAAATACTGCAATACAAATGGTACCAAAAGACAACCAGCTGCATAACCTACTAACTACATCATACTCTTCATAGTGGAAGGCACTTTCATCCATAAAGACTTGCCTTGTAAAATGGACATGCTTCCTGATCAAAACCCCAATGTATTCTCATAGATGTACCTGAATAATTTTATAGCTTTTCTTTACCATTTGCATAGGGAAAGGAAAACAGTTCCTGTCCCAAGACGTAGTTTTGCCTGCTAAGAATGACTAAAGAGGACACGAAAATTAAACAAACAAACAAACGAACAAAAAGCCATTTAACAATCTTCCTCACTTGTTGCCATCACACTGATAATCAAAGCTTTGGAATCCCTACGATTTGTCTGAAGAATTAATGGCCATGCAGAATTGTTCCAGGTTCTCTGTCTTTTCCCTCTCAACTCTGATCTTTCAAAAAAAGCTTTCAGGCATGTTCCAGAATGTTACTGTCCCATGGAACATATTCTACATTTAATTTCAAAACGTTTGTACCGGGGATTTGCATCAGACTAGTTTTTCTAAAAAGCACTATAAAAAGTACAAACACTTCTGAGGTTTCAGTTTTAGATGGAAGATCCTGCCTTACTGAGAATGAAGGGTTACAAACAAAACTAAAGATAAAAGTGGCAGCATAGAATAGAATTCCAGCTACTACAGTTCAGCTACTACCTTGTATCCTGTATATTTAGCCACTGCCCATTGCGCGGTGCTTTAGTGCCAGCATTATTAAAGCTACCCACTTGGCACCAGTCACAGATTTAGACACAGGCCTGGTCCTCCACTGAAGCACTTATTGTTTAATTAATGACAATTTGTACTGTATGAATTAAATAGAAAAGGTGTCACCACAGTGCACTACTAAGGTCCTGCAGGCTATTGCAAGAGGATGCTTCATAAAGAGCACACAAAGCAAAATAATGATTTACATTTTTTTGCATTAAAAATTAAAACAGAAATATAAATACAGAGCTGTAATCAAATTTGGAGTTGATTTTTTAAAAAAGCATCAGCCCAGTAAAACTCACAGAACTACAATGCACGACACAAGACGGGGATGATACCACAGACACCACAGACATGGAACAGCATGTGTTGGTGTTAAAACTTACAGGCACGTAAACTGGTGGAGCAATCATTAACAGAGACAGAAGAAAGTGGGAAGGCTCTCTCAAGGGTGTCCATGTTACTATGTACACTGCCTGACATGCAAGAGCAGTCACGCTCAGAGCGTCCGCAATCAAAACAACATGCCAGTCTCATTCTCTTGTAGATGGACATCTTGGCTATAACCATGTGTTGGATGGGAGGAGAGGAAGAGCAGCAGGTTAATGGCAAGGTTATATATATAACAAGGCAGCTGGAAGGCAATTTAAGGGATTTAACACAGGCCTTAGTTAATGTTAACAGTCTTGACCCAGGAAAAAAAAATGCAATGAGATTATTGATAACACTTTGGCTGTACATTAGAAGTAGGGCAAAAGATAAATTGCTCATTATTTCTGTTCAGTCTTAGAGGGTGACCGCAGTCATGGGGAAGAATTACTGTTTAAAGTGTTTGGATGAAAATAGAACACAGTAAAAGCGCAAAATCCTAAGAATATGCTTTTCTCTTGGCACAATTAATACCACTGGGTTCAAATGACAACAAAAGTTGCTAGTCCATTAGATATTTTTGGCCTATCCTGTTTCCTGTAAAAATCAGAAATTTCTTTATATATAAATATATATATGCATGTATATACACACAAAAACACACATACACATATATTCTTACATACACACGCTCATACACACGTATGCATTAAACATATACACACATATATATACACATATATAAATATATTTATTCTTAAACATATGATCATAATTTCTCTGTATTAAACTGTGCCAAGGAACTCCTTTACTGCAATTAATCACACATTATTAAAGAGTTACAAGATAATAATAAAATTTTCCAAAACAATTATTTTGCTTACATTATATCTTGAGGAATTCAAATTAACTCTTGACAGAATACCAAAATTTGCCCATATAAGAGACAAAACTAATAATGGTAAATATGCTCAACATTAAGATCAGTTCACAAATAAGGCATCACCAAAAGCACACAGAGCATTGGTCCACTGAAACATGCTGAACCAATCACCGGCATATTTTTTGCTCTGGATTCAAAAGTCAATCAAGAACAAAGTAACTGAATGTAGAATTACGTGTTAATTCCAAAACAAGTGCCAGGTTAGACAGAACAGTTTTATCTTTCAGTCATCTGAATCTCCTTGTTATGTGTTTCCAGAAATATACAGCATCCTATTTTATAAATGCATGTATGATTACCATCCTGGAATTTTTATGTCATCTGGATCAGGTATGTTTACGTCTCAAGAAATCCAAAGGCCATTTAGATTGTTTCACATGTTGCACTGAACCAACTTTTGGTAATGGTTTAGATTGAACTGACTCAATTATACCAAAAACAAAACAACACTGACAGGCAAAAACAAAACCTTAAAAGCGAATGCAGAAAAAAGGTAATGTTTCTCTGGCCTGTACCTTCAGTTTAGGATGTCTTTTTGCATTATGATAATGACATTAAATTTGAAAGAATTTTTTTTTCCGGTTTCTTAATCCCACAGTCACCAGGAAAGAGGGATTGAAATCACTCAAATGGGTCAAGACCTGTTCTAAGGCCTTAATGGCTTGCCATACAGTATACTTGTCAAGCAAGGGTAACATTATGATTGTGAAAAACAGGCATTGAGGGAGATGAATGAGTGATCTCTTCAGCAGCGACTCCATTCCTCTAAAACTTTGCTCACATGACTAATGCCATGTTCTTTTAGCATCCTAGTAGAGTTATCTTACAGCTGTTCAGAAATCCATCATGCAGCATCAGGCTTGTTCATTGCATGGTACATCATTTCTCAGAGCTTGGCTTTTAGTAAAGAAGGTTTCCACTGCAGCTTTTGATGCATACACATTCAAACTACACAGAAAATTCAAAACAGCATTTTCCCACGTTTTCCCTCTGTCTAACTCTTCCCAACACATTCTTTAAAGTTGAAAAGTTGGACAGCAAAAGAAAAGTGAAATAAGTTACCAAAAGTGTGACAGTCTTTCCAGTATGCCTACTTTCTTATTTTTTAAGGAAATCAAAGAAAAATAAAGGGCATTTGTGAGACACAATAACAGTAGGTGAGGTAAAAAGCAGGCCCATTTTGCAGTAATTATAGCTGTTTTGAAGGACTTTTCCTAATCAAACACTGTAGCAAAACACACTGCTCAGAAATTCTCAACTGCTATGTCATTGGTTAGTAACAGTCCCTGGTTTTCATTTACTTCTGGCCATATCTTGTCAACAGTCAATAATTAGATAGAACACATTTATGAAAATTAAAAAGAAATCATCCTTAAGGGCAAAGAAGGCTGGGAAGGAAAACTTTTTGAATCATTTTCATCAGACTTAAACCAATAAACCTGGAAATTTAAGGCCTTCTCTTCAATAGGGGAAGGACATGATGGCGTTTCTCAAAAGCAATGCCCTTCAGGGACTGTTTTTAACTATTATTGTCAGTTGTTCTGGAGATCATGCATCATTTGAATATTTCACATCATTTACATGCAGGAAACAGACTTGGACCTGGAAATATAAGTAGCAGAAAGGACTTGCTATAAGGGTTTCAACCAGTGTATATAAGCAACTGCATATCAGAGCAATAACTTTTAAAAAGAAAACATGCTGTTACTCTTCATTCCTTTATACAGTCAATTACATTCATACCAAATACAATACTTATTTTAAATAAAACAAAACACACATTATTAGTAGGGATGACTAGTGACAAGATCAAAGACAGGACAGAATGATTTTAAATGGTTCAGCCACACACAGAGCATTTTTTAGAAAACTTCCATAAACATTAACAGAAAATGGGAATCATCAGAGAGACACGGGGACCTTAAGAAAAGCCTCTGGGTGAGTGTTAAATTTATTTGACACCTGTAGAACCTGCATAAGAATCAACTCATTTCTATTCTTAGATGTGTTAGAAATGTTAAATAGAATTGTTATTTGATACTGGTAAAAATGTAAGTTGGGACATATCGGAAACTACTTCCCTATTTTCAATTGTATAATAAATAGAAAAAAAAGAGAACAGATCCTTCTACTTAATATGATGACAATCACACAGCATTTGTAAACTAATCAGTAAAAATATCAGGGGAAGTTTTGATGGATGTGAAGGTAAGACTGCTTAAATAATTTACAAAACAAGGCATATATGAACTACTTATTAAGAGAAAAAGGAGAGCAAAATTTCTTTCAATTACTTATAAAGTAAACAAATACTTTTAGAAACTTTTAGATGTATTTTTTCTCAGAAGGCAGTAGCCTTCCATTCTATAAAAGAAAGAATAGTTCCCTAGATGTCTAAGCTTCTCACAATACCTTACTTTCTGATCTCAAAAAGTCAAAAAGTACAGTTAAACTGTGTAGATTGTCTGGATCTGAAGTGTTACTTAGAGTTCACAAACAGTAATGGGAAATATTTCCAGCTGCAAAAATAAGCAAAGGAAACTGCAGATTATTCTTTACCTAAAATGTCAAGGAACAGCTCCTTTTTCTTTATCTTTTTTTTNAAGAACATCAGTACTTTATTGTTATCAATGACATTATTATCATTTTTCCCTTTAATTTTTCATGAGTTTATCATTTTTTCTTTATCTTTTTTTTTTTTTTTTTTCCCTTCGTTAAAGAAAGCAGAACAAAGTATCCCTTCTCCTTCCCTGATCTTTTTTTTAAACCATAGGCTGCACCCCATCCTGGTACTGCTCCCGTCACTACGGCGCTCTTCCCTGGGCCAGCCGCAGCCAGAGCGGAGCTCTGGGGACATCTAGTGGCTCCCTCCCAGGTAGCAGCTGCCTAGGAGCCGGAACGGGAGGCTTCCTGACCACCGAGTGGTATAAAAGGTCCCAATACACTTCGGAATTGGAAATGCACAGTGTCATTTCAATTCATCAAGTTCTCATGATCCAAACTACGAGTGAAAAATCATCAGCATTAAAGGACGAGCAGGCTGATGTGATCGCCTCTCAGCAATGCTGGTTAGCATCATGAGACTGAAACACAGACAGGACTTCCCCCAGCACAGTTTCAGTTTCCTGAAAAATACAGCAGCGTACCTCAAACTTTTGTGAGAATTTATTGACCTTAATACAACAGGCAAAGCTATCTCTCCATTATTTAATTTTTACAAGACAACTTCAAGATTTTTGCCATCAAAGACAACTGGTTACTTGCTTGCTCCAATTCACATGGTGCTGTTCTATGTCAAAACTGTAAAATCAGCAGGAGATCTGAGTGGACATTTTGCCCTGTTTCAGTAGATATAAGAATGACTCAGTATTTTGATGTAATGGCACATTTATAGACCATTTTAATTTTCAATTCTGATCATGATCTTTCCTTCATTACCTTAAAAGAAGACTCTCAGCCAGTGTACTCTCAAAGCAAACTGCATTTCTGAACAAACTGAAGCTATTGGGGAAATGGAAAAAACCAAATCAAATCTACATGACCTTTTCTTTTCTAGTTCTTTCACAGCATGAAGAACTCCTTTATTTGTTTATTTATTACGATTTAAACAAATTTCTTTAGTTCAGAAAGCTCTCAACACAGGACCATATTTTAAATAAATACATTGCTCCAGATAAATCCAGATTACTTCCAGTATTTTGCCTCAAAGTCAATAGGATTCACCATTTTGTCCATAGAAATTAATTTCTTTATGCTTTATTATTGATTCTTATCATGCTGACCTGTTTCACAATCTGCTTTTTCATGCTGCTTCATCTTTCTGCTGTGTCATTCTATTGGCTAAAAATAGATGTTTGGAGAAATTTCTGTTCTATCCTTGAATATTTTCTTCCACAACAGGATCTCAATCCTTTGGTGTAGATGTAGTCTCCAGGCACCACAATAAAATAAATAGTAAATAATGATAATCATAATGCAGGCCACCAAGCTGGCCAGAACTTTATCAAGAGCTTAAATTTTTCCTTGATCCTTTGCAAGATCCTATAATGTGTAGAGCTGAGAGGGGAAAAATACCTAAATCCTGATTAAGACCTGAAGTGTTTTCACACAATAAATTCAGAATATCTGGTAAAATGCTGACGTTTCATGGCCTCCTTTACTTAGAATAGCTGCAGGTACACAGTAAAGTTACAGCCTCAATCTGACACAGCAACTCTGCACTGCAGCTAAGAGATACTTGATCCCCCTTGCTCTTGGAAAGAACAAGCCCATATAATCCCAACACTGCCCTGTAACCAGAACATTTCTTTGCAGCACTTGTATTTCTAAGCAGCGAATTCTTTCCATGTCCCAAATGCTGTGTTTACCATGAGTGTACACACTGAAAGTGGCTGATGAGAGCCTTCATAGATTCTGTACACTTTTAAGTGGTATGACCTAGATTGACATGAAGTAGTCCATAAAGTTCATATTATATATAGAATAATAATGTAAAACTTTACAGCTGAGGTCCTAAAAAGTCAGTGTGTGTCTGCTTATGTAACTAATGTCAAAACCAGCAAGTTCAGGAAAATAATCAGTGCAGCTTGTTTCCTGTTGAAGATATCTCTGGGTTTATACATTAAAATCCACATTTTTAATTGTTTTTCTGGCTCTCCCCCGAAACTCTTTTTTGTTCCGTCATTGGGAAGAAAAAAGTTAGATACAGACACTAAGAGACTGCTGTGCTACTCTTTGTGTCAGCTGTGCAATGGAAAGGTCAAAGTACCAAAAAACTGAACAAGGATTTGACAGTTGAATTGTACTTAACCAGGCAACAGTGCTATAGTGGCAATTACCCCAGCCTAACCAATATCCCTAAAAACTCATGAGATATCTCTAGAATAATTTCAAGGAAACTATTGCCAAGATCTAATTTTCAAATGGGGATAAAAAATAAGCTTGTGGAAAAAAGGGGCAAATAGGTGAAAGAGGGGGAAACTGCTGTATTTTCTTCAACGTCACCCTAATCTGCATTGGTGTAAACGATGAGAAACTTGTGGGTATGACGTCACTGCTACATGCAACATAAATAAAGAAAAGAACCAAAATACTGAACAAAAATACTCTCTTCTAGAGAAAGACAGGTTGGACCGCACTCTGGGCTACAGGGAACCCATTTTTACTCACAATAGATCACTACCAGTGTGCAGTTAAAATATAGTAGGGGCCGTGTTCCAAGGCAGCAAGAGGAAAAATAAATCAAAAGTTTGTCAATTGTCATCGATTACAAGAAATTCCTTCAAACACATCAATGTACACATGATATGTCCCCTCTGGGGTTCAACCCCCACCGTTCACAGCAAGCACTGTCACTGGAAAAAATATATAGAGAATTAGACCACAGCTGTTGCACAAAATGAAAGAAACAGGAGGAACAGGTCATCCAGTTTATAGATTTCATCGCAATGTGATTGCATTTCATATAAATATATACACGTATTTGGCCTCTTGCTGCAAAAACTACAGTTAAATGGAATGGGAAAGAGATTGAAAACATTAAAAAAAATTAACAATCTGCGAATAAAATTTCCACACAAGTATTTCTTTGGAAAATATGCCATCAGCATTCATGTGTTATTCAGGGAGTCGGATGGGTAAGGAGAAAAGGATGGCAAAGAAACTGCAAAAGAAAAGCAGGATTACATAAATTATCCCTGGCCTTGTAGAAATGTACTGATCTGCCCTGAATTATTAATATTAGGTCTACTAAGTTTGGACAAATGGCTATGTAGGTCAGACTCATGTTAACAGATAGACTCCAACAATACCCCAAGCTAATGTTCAGAAAGTATCTAAATTGAAGTGTGACCTCAGATGCATTATTAAAGAATGTGGGTTTTAAGTGTTATGGGAAGCTGCATTAATTAGTGTCACCATAATTAAGTTTTCCATGTAAAGATATTCATTCTTCCACATTTATTTCACCTGAATGTGTTAATATTTTTGTATACAACCTTTCCTTTCATCTTACATATTTTCCACATTCAGCTGGATGTAATTACTATGCTACTCGCTCATTAAAGTATGTATTTATCATATAGATTTATGTAGATGCATATGTATGCAGTGTCTTGAAAATCAAACTGACATAGTGACATATTAGATGTTGACAGAGCAGTTGACAGCTTCCTAACTCAACAGGAGAAAAGTTTTCTCAGTTTATGCTTTGTTTTGGTTAGAACTGCATTTTAAGACCAATGATTTGCATCATTTACAGATGGATAACATATCTAAGGTTTTTCAAAAGTGATTAGTGATTTGAAAGCTAAAACATTTTACGTAAGAGACTGCACTAAAGACTTACCTTAAAAACAAAACCAAACCCAAAAAGCAGGTCCCATAAAAGGGATCTCAGAATTGTCAACAAAATCTGAGAACCAAAAATAACTAATTACTCATGAAATTTTTCATTTAATTTTTCTGCTGACTGACAGCTCTTTAAAAGCAAAACAATTGCCTTATTTCTAATACTTGTGAGCATGCTCCTCATTGAAAGCTGTTCTCAGCTCTGCTAAGGGCTCCCTGATATCATGGTCTCTGTGACCCCTTGTGTGTCTAGGAAACAGGAGGAGAGAGGGCAGATTGAGGAGAGGGGAGACAAAGAAAGGGAAATTTAAGGTTTTATTCTCACTGGTCATTATTCTTCACCTGACTCAGAGAATTCCCTCCTTAGTGTTCAGCGCTCACTGCACCAGGTCTGACAGCCACCTCTTCCTTCTGCCTCACTAACTCAATCATTTTGTTTGTTCATCTGCCCAACACCCTTTCATTTATTGGACTGATATGTGTGACCATGCCATTTGTAACCTTTCGGACTGCTCCTTACAGAAGTTGTTACTCTTGCCTCTCCATGGCCTTACTGCTGGTTAACATCCCTTGTGTTGGCTGGGCCATACCCTGTTTCCTCCCAGGTTTCAAAGTACTGAGAAGGTTACCTTGATTCTCATTAATGTATAATAAAGGGCTCTTAACCCTTAATGTGAGTTCCTGATTCTTATCTTCTAACAGATGAAAATGAAAACTGTAGATACCACATTAAACTGAGAGATCTTTGGGATTTATTCTTTTTTTAAGCAGGACATGTTTAAAAAGCATACACCATGTGAAGGAGGAGTAGAGAAGAAAACAGAAATAAAATAAGCTTGGTTTTTGGGTTTTTTTTTTTCTGACAGATAAAATTAAACAGGTAACATATTTCTCTTTAACTGTTGAGTAATTTGGATAAAAGATTTCATTTGAGAGTTGCAGTCACCCTGAGGCATCTGTAACTGGCTGTACCAGAACTTACTCAGCAGACTCATTGGCTTTGGCAGCAGTTCAAAGGTCACATTCTCACATGGATAAACTGTTCTTGAACAATTTTTTTCCAATATGTTAGGCAATGCATACATTCCTTCCACATCAGGCATGCTTTCCATGTGCTTTGCTCTCCTTGTGGCTACTGGGAAGATAAATACCATTTTCTGTCAGTTCCAGCTGCTTTCTCCCTATCATACTATTGTTCCTGCACTCTTGGTGTTTTGGAAGAGAGGTTTTTTAAAAAACCTCCAGTGATAAATTTTTTCCTTTTAAAATGATCTTCAAGAATTCATCCATTTCAGGTACTCCAAAAGGCAGAGAATGTTCAGCTTAGGCTTTCTTCCATCCTCTAAAAAGTGCACTGATAACGCAGACTCAAGCTATAAGTAAGAGTTTCACCCTTTTAAAAAGTAATGGTAAAATAGGCATGATCAAACGCTTCTGAGATCTTTCAATTTACCTAATCAGTACTTTTGAACTGAATGATCTTTTTCATGGCAGAATACCATGGAATGCACATAAATATTTATATATTCAATGAGAAATTGATTCCTAAATCATTTTGCTATCGGTATTACAAATATGCATGTGTCAAACACATCTTTGGCCAAAATGTGGCTGAGATAGTTCCCTGAAAAGGTCCTTTCAAAGTATATATAGGTAAAATGCTGATTGCTACATATTCATAGAAATTCAGATGCAAAGCCTGATCTCCATTCAAAAACTCAATTATTTCTTCATGAAAAACTGTCCAAACAGTTCAAGAACTTAACTAAACCTAGTATTAGCATTATAGCTAAAAGGATATATGTCAGAGGTGCTAACATTTATTTTCTTTCAGACAACCCTTTCCTCCAGTAAAACTGTTCATTTATTTCAACAAAAATTTATTTCAATAGCTATATGATAGAGTATAATTCCCTAGTTTATTCTTCTGCAGAATCAGGTTCACCAAGACAGATACAAGTTCTTTACTTCACATAAAACTATTGAAATTAATGAATTTCTGCATGTTATGAATGAGAGAAAGACTCCACTGTTTGCCAATTCTTAACTCTGAAACCTCCACAATTAGATCTAGCTTGACTTAATTCTTCAGGCTTTTTTAGCTTTGGACTTTCATTTACTTTTTAATGAAGACACAGGTCTGAGTGGTGTGAAATGTAATAAAACCATACGGACTTCAGAAACCCAAACAGGACTTACTATGCTGCCGTGTATTTATTTCTTAGCTTTTCTGCACCACTGTGTAAAACATGTAAATGCATGTACAGGTACTCTTCAGGGCTGAACAGTTCACAAAAAGGAGAGGAAGGGAGGGATAGAAATATTACTTACGCCGTTTGCAGCCACATTTTTTTATCCTTTTGGGATCCGTGATGTCATCATGACAGGCCTTGCAGTAAAAATATGCCCTAAAGAGACAGAATGGAAAAACTGACACATTTCCTAATCCATACAAATGAAATTAGTCCCATATTTCCTCTTGTTGCAGTGACCATTTAATGAAACGTGCCAACGTTAATTTCCTTTAATCTTTGAAAAGGTTTAGACATTTAAAGTAGGAAATATTTGCTGTAAGACCATTAATTTCAAACATAAGACTCCAAATCAGTGTTTTATTTGAAAAATAATTGGAAGAATGGATGATAATTATGCCACAGTGTATTAGTTCATTTGTCTTTCATCTTAGAAAAAAGAGCATCCAATTAATTTCATCACAAAAAAATCCCATGCATAATGAATTTTTGGTTCCTATCGGCTATACCAGCGTGATTTTTTTTTAAAGACTGTCTAGCACCCTGTGCCAATTTTTCAGGTTGTTGATCACTGCTGTGTGATCAACATTGTATGCTGATCTTTAATAAGGGTAGAAACAATGACCCTGGGAGCTACCAGCCTGTCAGCCACACCTCTGTGCCTGGAAAGATCATAGAACACATCCTCCCAGAAGTTGTGATAAGGCACATGGAGGATGTGGGGTGGAGAGCATGATTCAAGACAGTCAGCATGGCTTCATCAAGGGAAAATCCTGCCTGACCAACCAGTGGCTTTCTATGATGCAGAGACTACATCAGTGGATAAGGAAGGACTACAGATGTCATTTATCCGGACTTCTGTAAAGCCTTTGACATGGTTCTCTCCAACATCCTTCTCTCCAAACTGGAGTCATGGATTCGATGGGTTGGCTTGTTGGGTGGACTAGGAATTGGTTGGTCACATCCAGAGGGTAGTGGTCAATGGCCAGAGTCCCACCAGGCACTAGTAACAGGTGGTGCCCCTCAAGGATCTGTACTGGGACCCGTGATATTTAATACTCTGGTGGTTTAGCAGTTTAGGGAAACTTGGTTTGATGGGCAGGTTGCTAGACCAATTAAACAAGCTGGTAATGCCTCTGTGATGTACATATTTAAGAAAGAAGAGACCGCGAGAAGCTCCTTTTTTCTGCTTCCCCGCTGAGGGGTGGTGGGGGGGGAGGCCCCCAGGCCTCCTCCCAGAGTGAGCTGCCAGGGCCCCCCAGCACTGGACATGACCCAGCAATGTGCACTCACAGCCCAGAAAGCCAAACGAGTTCCGGGCCCCATCTAAAGCCCTGTGGCCAGCAGGACAAGGGAGGGGATTCTGCCCTTCTGCTCCACTCTGGTGAGACCCCACTTGCAGTGTTGGGGGTACCCAGCACAGCAAGGACATGGACCTGTTGGAGTGAGTGCACAGGAGGGCCCCCAAGATGGTTAGAGAGAGGGAGCACCTCCCCTGTGTGGAAAGGCTGAGGGCACTGGGATTGTTCAGTCTGGAAAAGAGGAGGCTTCTGGGTGACTCAAGTGTGGCCTTCCAGTACCTGAAGGGAACTTACAGGTAAGATGAGGCAAGAGTATTTACAAGGGAATGTAGCGACAGGACAAGGGGGAATGGTTTACTTTGAAAGAGAGTACATTTAGATTAGATACTAGGAAAAAGTTCTTGTCTGTGAGGGTGGTGAGACACTGAAACAGTTTGCACAGGAAAGTTGTGGATGCCCCATGCCAGCACAAGGAGAATTAAGGAAGTGAGAAAGAATAAACCTTTTACTTTAGATAATATTTTTAAAAATTTCTGATTTAATAAATATGCATCAGACTGCCTATATAAGAGTTCAATCATGACTGCCAAGTCAACATGCCATGTGAGGCTGCCACGACACATTTCATAAGGATTACCCAGCTGGACTCTAGCAGGACAGTTACAGTTTACCAGGATTCTTGCTGGCACAGCAAATTAAACATAGTTTTTAACCTGATGAACATTCCCTGCATTTGTCCACATTCAGGATAGGTCAGCTCCCTGCCTACCTTCCCTACACCCTCTCACTGCATATTTCTCAATACAGTTTGGCAGTAAGAGGCCAAGCTCCCACTTTGCAACCACCCCATATATTTTGCTGACAGTACAGGATGGTTGGATTGCTGCAACAGTTGGGAGGCCACTGAAACAAAACAATCTACAGTCCAAAATATGAAAAAACCCCAAACCAAACCAATATTAACACACAGCCTCTGATTAAACACAGCCTTTGGCACTGCAGCCAGGATGATTGCTACTATTAAATCTAGATTAACTACAGCATAGCCACCACAGGTGGAACTATACTGGTAGTTAAGTGACACATCAAGAGAAAGACAGCAGGTCTAGCATACAAAAGATGAATCATATCAATGCTTCATACTGGTTTAAATACAAATTTAAATTGCAGGGAGACCTCACTGAATGCTACTAACATTTCTAAAATCAATATATCACGAAGCTACCAATGGAAGATATAAGTCCTAAATGTAGCACACTTTATTTCTCTGAGAAACTTGCAGGAAGATTACTCTTTCAGGCTGTGAAATTGCCTTAGTGTTTCCAAGATGCAAAATGTAACAGGAAAAAGCCTTCTCTGAGCATGTACACTTTGCTGCAGAAAGTTTCTGGTCTTCAAGATATTCACATTTCACCAAAAAGAAAATAAACCACTTCCAAGGAAACGAGAAGAAAATGTTTTTCAAACCATGAGTCGATGTCAAGATGTAAGCCAGGAGGAGAAAACTGCCTCAAATTTTTTACAATTTCTCCCCAGCCCAGCTGTAAAGCCCATTTATTAAAAAAGAATCAACTACTACAAATAGTCCCTCACAAAAACTTCATAACATGAACTGGATATTGGTAATTTCTAGAGATGTTTCTGAAGTTCACTGCAGGACAATTGTCCTAAAAGGTGCCTTCAATCCTATGTCCAAAGTAAAGAATAAATACCTGAAGTGATTCCTGTAATAAAACTATTCTAGATAACTGGGGTGAATTAGGTGGATTTGAAGAATGCGGATTTCTGATGCTAGTGCTAACAGGCAAATGAATAAAGAACAATGAAGATCCAATTCATGTGGTTTGTATTACATTTAAACAGTCAACATTTCATGTGAAGCTATTTACCTAGGCATAATTGTTTCTAGGTATAAATGCTTCTTAAGGGAAACTACTCTTCTAAAAATGCAAAAGTGATTCTAACAGAAAGAGTAATTGAACACTGTATGTTATATTTCATTGTGGGATATATAAATATGAATAACTCTAGCTTAAGGGATCTGAAATGTCTTCATTAACAAAACCAAAATAATTTAATTTGCATTTCAGGTATAAAACACGTTTAATTTTATTTTATTAAAAAATCATTTTTTCCCCTCCAAAAGACCTCAATTTTAGAACATATTTCTGACTCTGATTCATAGCTCAAAGGGTGAAATGAACACTTTTCATAATTGGCTTTGTTAGCTGAAACACATCTGATATCCATTTGCTTTGCACAGAGCAGCTAAGAAATGTGGCAAGAGAGGCAGGATATTTCTAAACAAAGCCTTCTGCCAAAAGCCAGGCAGAATTGGAAATCTCGTTTCAAGCTCACTATCGAATAAAATGCGCTAGATGAATGATGTGAAAAATTTGTCCAAACTCCTTCATAACAGTCAACTTCTCCCTAATCGTAGCAGTTAAAAATGCTATGCCATTTTACTTACAGTCTGAGAAAAAGCTCATTGGAGAGTGTAAAAAGCCTTATAAGTGAAAGAAAACTAGCAGCTCAGTAAAGCAACGTGAAGACAGTTCTGTATATTCAACTGGAGAAAAGCAGCAGATTGGAAAAGAACTGTATGCAGCAAGGCAGAGTCCCCGAGGCAGTGCAGGATGCACATACTCTGGAGATGGTACCACAGATGTGAGAGGACAGGAGCACTGCTGCTCTGTTCTGTATGCTTCACCTAGCCAAAAACTATCTTAGCTCTTTCAGTAAAAGCAGAATTCAAGTTCTCCAAGTTCACTGTTTCGGTTATTTCACTGTATTTAATCCTAAAAGGTTGGAACTTAATAAGGGTGTCATTTTAACAGTTTATCATTTTAAGTATAGGATTGAATTAAAATACCAAACTCATGGAGAACATCAGTAAAAATCTGATTGTATGACTCATAATAAAAATACAAATTATGAGGAAGCACTCAACTGCAAATATTCCTCCTTTTTTTTTTTTAAATCATAGAGACAGTGACTATTTTTCTTTGAAAAATTCTTTTATCACACTGCTCCTTTGTTCCTTCCAAGCATACTATAATCCTAAAAAACAGGAGTATACACATTTGGTCCTCAACACAGTATCATAAAACTCCTTTTCGTTCATCCCAAATCTACTACAGCCAAGTACAATGAGCCTGTGAAGTTGTCTGCAATGGTTGAGGTATAATGCACATTTGTAGTTTGATTTATTATTATGAGGCCATAGAGTTTGTAGTTCCATTAAAGAAAAGTGACAAGAACATAAATATTGTTTTGCTAATGCAGTCACAGAAGGAACACAGTAGCTAACTCTCATCAAGAATTCACTAAAGTCTGGGTAGATAGGAACTCCTCTAAACTCGAAACTAACAGAACTGTAATGACTGTCCTCCTCTCTCATAGGAATTCCTCTGAGACACAGTAAGTACAGAGAAAACAAATGAAAATATTTCACATTTTCTAGGAGGACTCAAAAACCGAGCCTCTTCACTTCTTTCCATATCTGCTGCAAATTTAATTTCTTTGATATTTAGGACTGTAGTTAAGAAAACTACATGCACATAGTTGGTTCAAGAGTAACAACTCAATTCCCCCAGAGAATTTTTAAATAGGTAATAATGAAAATTAGGTGAAGCATTTACATGTAAAGAAAAAAACTGAAATTAAATATATATGTTTATATTCAAGGATAAAAATGTATTAATTACCTTTTTACTTCTTTGGCATCACTTGCAATGAAGAATCCTAAGGTACCTTCTTGAATCTTGACGTGGTTTCCAGGATTGATTAATATACTGCTCAGTGAAACAAGAACAAAACCAATAAAACAATAAGTTTTAATTATTTTTAACTGACTTTCAAATTAGCTTTATTTGATTCTGTTATAGGGGACCCACTAGTTAGGAAAGGCTGCAAGGAAACTAAGCCATTCTTCCTTGGTATTTCCAATCAAATAACAGTTTCACATGCTTTTTACAAAAACTTTAGTTTGAGACAGTCAAGTGCCTCTGCTTATAATCACATCATGTAAGTGCTTACGTCTGTTTTCTTATCTTTTTGCTTTAAATACAGATTACACAAAAACCTCTCAGAAATGTGAAGTGTGAAGCTGAGCATTGCTGTTTGCTTGCTCTGTCATGCAAAGTGGTGAAAAATTCACAATATGGTGAAAGGGAAAGAACCAGAAACCACCACTCAATAACAACAAAAAATATCACTTATGAAACTAAACCCTTTGATGCAAATTTTTGCCAATTTCTAGTGAAATAGAAAGTTAATGGGACCCCTATCTGGACATATAATGTTATTTTTTAAAATAATAAATACACACATACACTCAAGGGGAATGGTACAAGACAACCAGTCAGGACAGCTGAAAAAACATAAAATGAATAGAAAATTTTTAAAACACTAAGCAGCCATGAAAGAACATGTCATGGCTAAGCAGCCATGAAAGAACAAAAAATAACCCAACCACCATGACAGAAGAGCCTCAGCTATCTTTGACAAAGGAACTGGGATCAAGAAGTGAGGTACTCCATGTCTATGAAATAACTTTATTGTTTTCATAATAATTTAAATTTCAGGGAAGGCACTTTGCAAAGTACCAAGCTAAATATGAATATACAGAGAGAAATAAATATATTCTCTAGTAAGTTTTATTAATTTGTAATATATCTTAGCTTTTGACTCTCTAAAACTTAACACAGCTTTTCAAAAGTTTTCTCTTTTTTGTCTTTTATTAAAGTTTAGTTTTTTTAACTCAAAATGTAGTAATGGTATGCATATGCAATTTAGAGTAAGTAAAGACTACCAGAAATTTAAACACTTGTCCATCTAGCAAAAATTGATTTTGGGGAAGTACATATACACAAAAATAAATAAAGCACAATTCTGAACAGACATACATTACTAAAATTTGAAGATCCAAAGTCTTTCATGCTGTTGTTAGGAGGGCAAATGGATCTCAGTACATCTCTTATTCAGTATGTTACTTATTCTCTACACATTAGGAATAAATTAGTATGACAACATAATATATCTGAAAGATTAATAATGTGCACATTGTTTTGTGTAATTCCACATGCCTGCAAGGCCTTATGACAAGAATATGCAGGCCACAAAATAAACTACTCATGAGTTCAGAAGTAAAAGGTTGGTCATAAAGTCATAATTCAGCCCCCATTATGTGTATCTTATAATACGGTTCTTAATTTAATACCCACAACCTCCTTCCTTCTCACAATCTGAAACTTCATTCAGTGGTGTTTTACTGCCATTACTTCAGGCATGGCTTCATATAATTTATCTCTCTTTAAAATCGGCATCATATTTTTCTTGTGTGCTTTTCTGCAATGTTCGTCACTACAGCATGCAGAAGATTCACAAACACATGATTTCTTTTACAGGAAGAATGAAGATACAGTATTATCCCATTTTACAGATGAGACATTAAGTCACTATGAGATATAGTACTTATTAATTTGGGATGCCTACAGGAGAACTTTTTCTAAGTGTTTAGCATTGCATAGCCCCATATACACTTTCTATGAACTTTTGCTCTGAGAATGCTCAGCATTTCCAAAAGCCCAGCCTCTGATTCCCAAAATAATGAATATACTTAATCAGAGGCCAGCTGTAGATGGTTTGGTTTAAATTATCATCTCCTTCTCACACAGATAATCTGTGTCAGAGGCTGGAACAGAAATTAGGTCTCAAAGAAAGCATCTACCCAGATATCCTTCCCTTTACTTCATTCACAGTTTCAAGCTTTGCAACAAAAAAAAAAAGGAGAAGAGAACTACAGAAATTGGAAGGTATCACCACAGAAAGCACGTTCATCTCCACACTTTAGTAATATTTGCAGAAAATGAAAAATGATGGTATAAATAACATCTGTATTACGCACACAGATAAATGGGATGAAATAAAGTTACACAGCTGAACTCGTATCATCTATCATCAACTAGAATTATCTAGTATCACAACTAATATTTCTTTTCTATCATATCTAGTATTTATTATCATCTATTATCATATCTAGCATTTATTTTGTTAGTGATTTGGGCCTAATGGCTGCACTTGCAATGAAAACTTCTACCTAATGCAGTTTTAAAATGCATTTTCACAGGTTTAAAATTGAATAAAACAGATAGGAAAAAAAAAAAAAAAACAACCACAAAAGAATTTCTTCATATGAAACCAGTCAGGTCAAAAACAGGTTGGAAAATTTAGCTTTCCTGCACAAGCTTTTGTCACTTGAACCCACAAAGTACTTACTAGCACTTGCGGAGTGCTGTACTGGCCATCTTAGTCTCCACCTTTCCTCCCCCCTGCCTGCTAGTATGTAGTAACCTGCCACTACACTGAGAATTTAGATGCTAAACTCAAAAAATCTTCTATAGAGGCTAATCTCATGTATTTATTATACTGTTCCTTATAAAATATGTAAGGTCTTGTAGTATAGTTTGGGTTGGCTGTTTTTCTTAGGTACAAATGGGTACTGCTCTGTCTGAAAAATACTTTTTGTCTCCTTACTTGATTCTTCAGCCACATAAGTGTTACAGCTTTTTAGTGAAAACAGATGAACACATTTCCTTACAGAGACCCAGGCTGGTTTTCTTGCTCAATACAATTCTTGGATATAGATTACCCATAGCAAAGAATAAAAAATCCTACCCAAACCTCAACAGCGCAAACTCTACAAACTGAGCTACCCACTAGATGTATAAATGTTCACTCCTCATAACAAGTAATGAAGTAATAAGCAAATGAAGCAGTTCTTTTAAGATGCATGGAACACAGTCTTAAATTAGAAGAACTGGCTTCATTTAGGATGCAATGTATTGTGATCATGATTTTGTATCTCAAGGTTTTCTGAGACACATTAAATCAATTCACATGGGTCAGTATAAAGACTTTATTTTTGTCAGATCTTGTACTTCATTCACATATACCTCTTTTCACAAATACAGTGTATTTATAACGACAAGATATAGATGTGATCACAGTTAACGCAGTATGACCCCAGCAGAAAGATCTTCTGTTGGAAATGAAAATTAAATTGCCCCATCACTGCTACTGGCTAAGAGTTATAGCAAAAGCTCATAAAGCTTTGGGTTTATATACACACTGATATATAACCAGAGCAAAATCGTGAGCAATTTCTATTGAGTCTGTATGGATAGATTAAATATACTGCTAATTAAAGCTGTAACTGAATTATTTCTTATGACACCTGTGGTGTCGTTAGCTAAAGTTATGCTTTGATAAGCACTCACTCTAATACACACAGCAAGGGAAATGTTTTGAATTAAAATAGAATATGATGAACAAAGAGCGCAGAGAAAAACAAAACAGTCTTCTGAGTATTCCAAGAAAAATGCATCCGTAAGTTATTTAGAGATGTGGTTTTTCATTATGAAAATATGCATATATATATATATCTATACCCCCATAATTGAGGCTATAAGTACATGGCAAACTAAACAGGAGATTTAAGAGATACAGCTTCAGCTAATGTCTCATTTTTATGTATCTCCAAGGCTGCAAAGGAAAAGGGAAAAAAGGACAGAAACTCATGAGGTTTAATAGCAATAGATATAGCTAATCCATATGCATTCTGTGCCACACATCACAAAAAATTTTACTGAAAATGACACTGATTTTTCCAAATACATGTTTTTATCATAAAGCACAATTTGATTTTCTTATCTCCTAAATCAGTCCATGAAACCAAGCAAGGAAGGCCACATACTTTAGAAGCTTGTAAGATCTTGATCAAACTTTGTAATTTTATAACATTTCTAGTTTAGGTTACCTCAGAAAGTAATCAAGTAATAGCAAGCTCAGAAAGATTTAGTCATAATTTCTTTAATGATTCCAGTTGCAGAAATACATTCCTCAGGATAAAACCTTTCATGACAGGGCTCACATGATTGCTTGCTCCTTCACACATGAATGTTTAGGACACATGGCAGTTAAAGCCATGTAAATTAAATATGCTTTAATGTGTTCAATGGGAATTTAATGTAATTCATCACCATAAACTTTGGCGAAGTCAGTTCCATTACTTTTTGATAATATTACAATTAGGAAGCCACTTGTGGAAATGAATATGCAGTTTGGAAACCTGTGTTTTACACTTATCTGCAAAAGTTACCCCATTCGCTAAAGCTTCACTTGGTGACGAGATGCAGGACCATGCATCTAAGAGCAATGAAAATGTCCCACACTGAAAATGTGGAAATCACCCTTGAATTCAGTTGTACTCTTAGGAATCACAGACTGAATCAGAGATTGGTTTATGTTCAAAGGGACCTTTAAAAATCATCTAATTACAACCCTCATGTCATGGTCAGGGATACTTTTCACTAGAACAGATTGTTCAAAGCCCCATGCAAACTGACACGGAACACTTTAAGCACAGGAAAGAATCAGGAATATCATCCACACAGCCGAAAGTGAGTTGCCAGACTGACAGAAATATAAGCAGGTGAAACACAAATGGAAATCAGTGCACATTTGAGATGCACAGTTTCAAAAAAAAAAAAGAAAAATTCAAACGAGGTCACGGAAATTCTAGACAAACGTTTATGGTTTTCTTTACACAGACTGTTTAATAAAAAGTTAAGACAGGACATGATGACCTTTTCATATGTCAGTGGAGAATAGATATCTGCTCATGTTTCTCAATGTGTGTTAATTGTGATCAACTTACTTATTGGTTTATATCTTTCTGATGTTTTAAGTATATGTGCTACCTTCAATAAAATACAGATACATGAAAATATTTGTTCATCCATTCTTATATACCTGAAACTACTCCAGAACATGACTGCTGCTCAACACCTTTTTGGTAGTGCACGGACGACTGACTGCACAATACACCAATATTCAGACCTAGCTAAAGCATATCATATTATATCTTCCTTTAAGGCACTAGAAGTAAGCTAAGGTTTCGATTACTGATTGTGGATCTTCTATGTTTTCTTGAACTTAAAGATATTTGACGGAGAGCCTAATAACTGGAGATTTGAACTGTGAGACAATTTGTGAACCGACACTTTGGGGTAGGATTAATTCCCTCCAGCTATTTATTTTTTACTTATTTCTGCTGTTGGTGATTTTTATTTGTCTCCTGCTTTCAAATATCATCCATATTGCACTCAAATTATGCTTCTTGGGCTAAAACACTATTAAAAAGTTATAGAAAGCTGATACCTTTTCATATTATTTGAATATTTAAAGCATAACTTCTAATAATTTATCAGCACACATAAGATTTCAGTAGGAGATGAAAAATGCTTCCTGTAGTTTTCTAAAATATTCAGCTATCTTCTAGCTGAACTACATGGAAAAAGCAACCAATCAGTGCCAGAGTCTGAACCATCATTATGTAGTATGTATTTACTGGTAGGCCACTTGGTAAGTGGCATGGCTCCACAATTTGCTTTGCACAGCTTGAAACTGAGTAGGCTTCCACTACTGCTGAAGTTGTGAATGGATGTAACTTTGAACTCTTAATCTAGACACAGGAATTCAGTGGCTGACTCTCAGATGTACATAACTGTCAGCCTTCTATGAGAAAAACAAAAGAGGAATCTCATTAATATGAAAACAGTGTGGTGAAGGTCTTTAAACTGAGCTGACAGAGGCATGTGGAGATGCCCAGCAAGTACAGCACAGCAAATATGCAAGGGTAACAACATTTTAACAGCACTACATGAAGACTAAAAACTGAAAGCATAGGTAAGGTCAACCAATAGAGACATGCACCAGAAGAGGTCTTTTAAGGATTTTCCTTATCCATGCCTCTGTTATTCCTCTTCGGTCTTACTTCCAATGTTACAATTTAGACAGCACCAAGGATGGGATTCATCTCATCTATTTTGGGACTGAATTCTAATGCATTCAAGAACTGTCTCTCTCTTCCCTTATAATTATGGACTAGTCTGGATAACTAACAGGAGATTAGACATTTAACATTTTGACTGATAAAGTTAGGTGTGATGAATCCCATTATCAGAGACCAATTGAACAACTCCTCCCTGCATCAAGGAAATTTGTCTGATTTAGTAACCCTCCTTCTTTCTTTGTTTGTTTTCAGCTGTATGGCTACCCGTGTGACTGCCATCACCCTATTCTAAAGAAAAAGAAAAGACCATCTGTTGAACTAAATGAAACACGAACAGCAAAATTTTGACTGAACAAATAACAAAAGCTGTAACAATTCTGTTTTAAACCTTGTGGTAGATGTACTGTACCATTCCCCATGCAACTCAGTAGCAATATCATCTAGTAATCAGGAAGATATAATATTGTTTAAGTACTATGAATACATTATCTAAAACAAAATTATGTGGTATTACTTACTACAGCTACCACACTTTTAAACAAAACCAGCTATCATTCTTGGTACTTTCATGCTATGCCCAGATAAAAAGTACCACTATTAGCATTACTGCCTTTTAAAACATACCATGTCATTCATTCAACTATAGAAGTAGTTGAAGATAATATTTTTTGTTTCAGGGTGTATTTTGAAGTGGAGTGTGGCAGTAGGTGCACAATTCTCATTGTGGGAGTTGTGCACATACCAGTTTTCACACTAACTGTAACTCCTAAGTATTGCTTCTTTCTTCTGGGCTCTATCACTGACATTAATTCATAATGCTCCATACTGCTCTATACAGCAAAATCTAGTAAGACACTAAAAAGAATACAAGGCAAAAGACACAGTGCACATTACATGCTACAGTATATTAAAGCTTAATTACTACAAGCATATAAAAGGTTGCTCCCAGGAGTTAAGTTTTTTACAACAGCACCTACTAAGTCATGGTCTACAGGATGTGCATGAGGTATTTTATTTGGGCATAGTCCAAACTAGTTCAACAGTTATGGTGAACTCAATACACTTGGAAACAATTAAATTATTCCTTCTGGTTCCAGAAGTGATTAATTATCAGTACAATGAGGCAGAAAAATATACTTTATTCTGGGAGCAAGCAACTTCACTTGGTACAACACTTCTTCATATTGCTCATCATGCCAGCATTAACATGCCTTCACCACAAGGTAAGATATACTTAGAAGCAAGAAGCAAAGTAGAGGTGCAACAGCTGCAGATCCTTAGAGATGCTAAGTGTTGCAGTAACTTCTCTGCAGTTGGATCATATCAATAATGCCAAACTGACAGGAAGCCACCTCTCTTATCACACATCTACTCAGAAACTATAGGAAGACTAAAACTTAAATACATACAACACATACAACACACACAAAGACATGGAAAGTAAAGTGTGAAGAGTGATGAAGAAGGAAATTGAAATGTCTGGACAATGAGAGCAGGTCTCCAAAGACCATCACTGACAGTCAGACAGACTGCTATAAGCAATTAGGAAAAAAAAAAAAAGCCGTCAGGGGGAAGAGAGATGAGGAGAGAGAAGGATATGGAAGAGCATGCCTTATTTTCTTCATCCAAACCAATAGCAGCATGATAGAATGTAGACTAGAGACGACTCACAGCATGGTATACCAAAGAAAATGCAAAACATGCCATCTCAAAAAAAACCCCAAAGCTGAGAAACAAATACATTCAGTAAAATATTCATAAATTAGTTAATAAATGTCATTAAAATGAATGTGACATATAATACAAACTATCCATGGCACTTTCACTGGAACAGTACAACAGCTTTAATGAGTACTGTATTATGAATAACTGGACTCAAAACAGGACCAGAAATGCAAAGAATCAGGTATTTGGTTGTTGTGAATGGAAGATGAGACTGCAAGAGAACATGAACTACTGTATTGGAAGACGTGTTTTGAAGGAAGACTCTGGGGAAAGAAAGACATCAATGAAGGTGTGAATATGAAAACAATATGGCAGCACAAGGGCTGGTAAAGACGAAATATACATCGTCATGATACAGTCAAAATGAGGACAGGAGATAGCAACAGTAAAATCTGCTTTTCAAATGCAACAATCTGATACACCAATGACTCCACAAAGGGGAAAAAAAAGCCTAAAAATCTAATCCTGTTTTATTTTGTACTTCCTGCAAAGAAGTTAGTGCGTGAGTCACAAGAAACACTGGAGAGAAAAAATGCTGTTCTGTCTCTCCTCTGGGGGCTCATATATAAATATACACACAGATATATATATACACACACACATAGATGAATATATATATGTATATATGTGTGTGTATATACAGAGAAAGATAGACAAAGATGTTATCTTCCTGTGTTCTTGGCAAGGAATTAGTCCTGAAGTTAGAAGGAGTGAAGGTAGGATTGAGGTTGGAAGGAAAGGTAACGAAGAGGGCATACCGCTTTCGGCTTCTGCAAACGACAAGAAAAAAATTGCAAATCAAACACTTTGATAGGAAATCAACTGACACCAAAGCAAAAGCAAAAAAACCCTTTATTCAAAAGTCTTCCAGGTTCAAAGGTTTTTCTGCTGAGAATGAGAACAAATATATGGCTAGACAAAGAGAAAATTTTACAAGAGGAGTATAAATGGGGAGCAGGAGGGAAGAATCCTGGTTAGGCTTTCCTTCTTGCTTACTTATGTAGAAAAAAAAATACAGGGGAAAAAGGAAGGCAGAAATCTCTCTGAAAGGGATTTCAGATGAGGAGTTTGACTATCTGCATTTTGAACTGTTAGTTTTTGCTATATATTTAACATTGGGACATTTTCAGGTTCATGTTCTCCATGTTTCCTTTGCATTTTTCTACAAAAAAGCCAAAACCACTCTCCAAAATAGCTAAGAGCATTTTTTAAGCAACAGTATTTGGCTTACATCAGGGAGACAAAAAATTATTTAAGTGCTTCCTATTCTTAAGAATGGGTTATAACATTCCCAGAAACCAATGTGAGATGAAGGAATGGCTAACTCATATTGTGAGCTGGAGTTACCAGCGTGCAGGCATTAGTAGCTGGTCAGAAGCACTCTAAATTGAGTTTTGTAAACTCAGAGATTTCTTTTATAGTTGAGAAGTCATTTAAACATTACTAAATATATAAATGCAAAGGTTAAAAAATCTAATCATGGCTATTTTAACTCATCTTTAAGATACCTTGATGAGAAGCAGTTGCCTAAAAAGATAAACAGACCCTAGATATTCATTATGCAAAAACTAACACGCATGTATCACATTCATAGCTATATTACTTATATTTATGCTTGGATATCTGCTTTTAAGCAATTCTGTAAAATCATAATTATTTATAATTACCTACCTAATACTGGCAAAACTTATTATCGAAGTGTGCTTTCTGTTTTGTGTAGCTCTATTAGCAGTCAGGAAAAAAGAAGCAAAAAACCATCTGCAGGCAGGAATCTCAGCTGCTGCTAACTTGTACAGCAATATTAGCTTGGATAGAATTCTGATAATTTATAATTATTATTGATTTCAAACTCCCTACAGTAGAATTTGACTGTAAATCAGAAATGTTTACAAACTAGAATTTAGGTGACTGCCTGGAGAAAAAAAAATGTGCAGAAGTAAATTAGTATTTATGACATTCTGCATCTAATGAAGATATTAACAGTCAAATAAAAGTCTGCCATTCAATGGGATGGAACTAGTATTTATCCTTAAGACTGAGTTGAAAATTTGAACAGCGGACTAGGATATTTAGAATGCCTTTAAATTACTACTGTTGAGAGCTGTACACACACCCCTGAATCTTTTTCACTGCTTTAGCCCTGAGTGCAAAGTGATGAAGGCAGACGAAACTAATCTTAACAGGGAACTCGTTGTGTAAGCAAAAAGTCTGATCTATAATTTAATAATATAGAAATTTTATTATGACTAGTAACAAAAATTTAACTGTTGGGAGTAAGATCTTCTCATCTTTTAAGTAGAAAGAACGCTTTGAAAATTTTCTCTGCTTCTGAAAATACTGTTTCTAGACCAGTCTCAGCTATGGCAGGAAGTATTAGCTCTTCAAAAAAGAACAGATAGTTATGGATAGCCACCTAGATAATGCTCTATATTTTTAGTTATATTTAATATTGTTTCTCTAAATTTTAAATTATATAAAACTTCTCAACAGTTTTACAAAATATGAATGCATAGTATAATTATAAAATAAATCAGCATGTATCTACTTTTCATCACTCTCATAAAGACTGAAAGCTTCAAAGAATACCCATAGTCAGTTCCCACTTCACCTTCATGAAGAATTACCATGAATAAATTTAGATACGAGCATAATAAAATATTTCCAATGTCAGCATCAACAAACATAATTGACAAATTACAAATTCACATGGTTCAAAAAGAGTGTGGGCTTCCAAACTATGTTATTCTAACTTTAATTTTAATACCCCATCTTTTCATTTAATAACATGCATGAAAATGAAAGTATACCTAGGAGGTGAGAAACTGAAGTTTTGTTGCATTACCTTTCTGGTTGGACTAAAGGATCAGAAAACCACAAATATGTAGTTAACATATTTGGGTTGAAGAGAACAAAAACAAGTAGAACAGTAAAGATATGCTGCAGGTAGCTCTGTGATTGATCGAACAGTGACTGTAAAATTATCACTGGCCAATCAAATCAGCAGATATTACTGTGGATCAGGGTTATAAGAAAATGTGACAATCTACCTTATATGCCCTCCTCTTGTTACATACATATTCACCAAATCCAGCTGTTAGTATCTCTTATTTATTAATTTGTTAGTATTCCTTCCTGCAATTTTAGGCTCTTTTTTTTCCCTAATGAATTGATTAATTGCAAACTGTTGCCTGTGTGGCTTTAAGTAAGAAATATATGATTGTATCACACTGTGTTACTTTTTGTGGGATCCTCTGCATCACCTTTTGATTAAGAACTCAATCCAACTCCCACTGAAGTTAATGCAAATAATGATATGGAAGCCAAGAACAATCTGTTATTACTGCAAAGACTGCAATATTAGCACTTACGTAAGTAAATGACAACTGAAGTAATGGCACCATAAAGTTGGCCAATAATTGTTAGGAGAAAAACAGAAACCAAATATTTCTTTATATTGAAGACACAAAATCTGGTACATTGTTCCACTGCTGTTATTATCATATTTTTCCTTTTTGTAGCAAGAGATTAAATTGTTCAGAGACAGAAGAATAGATTGTTTGCTTTACATTAGCTAATGCAGGATGAGGTCATTCAATGGAAAAGTATTTTAAGAGTCCAAAGGAGCTGAATACAGCATAAAAAATCTGATATTAAAAAAAAGGATTTCTTAATCAGCATAGTGTGAACAAAAATGATATCCAATAGCACACAGACCACTTCACATTTCATTTTATAACATAGGGAAGAATCCAGAAAAATCAACTATAGGGCATGGAAATACTCATAAATAGTTGTAACACTGCTTTTTCCATGTCAAATGTCTAACACAGGTTTTATAGATTCTTTTAATAAAGACAAATTATGAAAGCTAATAATAACTATTAAACTTTCAAAACCCTAGAAACTGTAGAATTAATTCAATTGACAGATTTGGTCCTCCTGTGAGAAGAAGCAATTGCGCTCAGAAGTGCCCTTTGGCCACTAAAAGGTAATTAGTGGCCACAAAGAAGATGAACTAATATGTATCACTCCAGGTTTACTACAGCAGTACAAAACAAAACTTTGAAAGAGGAAAATCAGGTTCCTCCCAGGGTCAGTATTGTCATATTTTTATTAAATGACCCTCCACATGTGGCAGAGAACATTTATAACATTTTTGTTACATAAAAGTTAACATTGTTTAAAGCACAGATTGACAAGTTGATGGAAGATTGACTCCAATGTTCAATCAGGTTTCTATGAACTTTCGTACAAAGAAAATGCAAGAAACATTTCTTCTCCCATCTGCGAATCTGTAGTAAAATAATGATTCTTTTTTCTTTTTGACTGAGAAAGTAGCCAGCCAATTGGTAATTTCAAGGCTAAATTAACTTTTTCCAGTTTTGTTACATTATTCATGTAAGTTTTGTCAGAACAGATATCATTTAAATATTATGTTTACCCTATATTTTTTTATCCTGTATCCTATCTAAATTGGTTTGCCCAAACTAATTCAAATGAAAATTTATTTTGAGAATACACGTAGCTGTAATGAATTTTGATACCGCATCTGGTTTTTTTTTTGAGAAAGTTTTGAAACTTTCCTGGTTTCAGCAGATTAAGCTGGACCTCTGACTAAAAGTGATACACTATAAGCAAAAAATTGTAAGGTTTTCCATAAACAGAATCACTCTGAAGATGGGATGTATGTAGTACTGCACCTTTTACTAAACATTCTGACTTGGATTAATTTCAGGGAGGAAGAGGGAAGAAAGGAGTGCCTTTCAGTACTACATGAAATGCTGCAATGCAATGGCATGCTAATTATATTCAGAGATGTTTCAAAGAATAGCTATGTTCATTCTGAAAATAGAGCAGGCAAAATTCTTGACAATGCATTCCAGAAGTTCAAAAGTTGGAGGCACTGGACGTACCTGCTTTCGCGTTTTTCCGACTTGTATTCTATGGCTATCATTAACAGCTTTAGCTTCGCAAACACCAGCCTGCAGGAAGAGAAGCGGCCAAGAGTCAGTCCCTTTTCCCAACCAACATCACGTTATGTACAGGTGGCTGTTCCCACTGCTAGGTCGAGTGTCAATCCAGAGATGTCCTGGCCTCATTAGGAAAATTTCAGGGTAGAGAATGGTAGGCCTGGAACCTGGGTGAAGATTAGCCTTACGTTACTAAATATTAGAAGGCTCTGCACTAGTGGGAGACAGTCTGGTTAGTTTATCTTCAATCACTATCAGCCACAGCTGGTCCAGCGCTATCCAAGGGCACAGAATGTTAGGAACTACATTCACATATTGAAAATACATTGGTTGGAATATGTTCACACCGTACACACATGTGGAGTTATAAATAGAACTGGCAGACTGATACTAACTTCTGTTTCCATCTGATTCTTCACCCTAGTGTTGACATCAAAAGTTTTAAATTCTTCAGCAATATTGAGTGTCCCATCCTCACTGTCTCTGCACGCTCTTTGTTATCCAGACTGTAGAGCAGCCTATTTCCAAAAGAGTCACATTCCTAGACTTGCATTTATGACAAATAACCTGAGGAAGCAGAACTTCTCATTTAATTTCAGACTTTTAAAATGTCACTGACTGCATGAATTTAAAAGCTACACTACAAAACCATTCTCAAAGTGTGTATATTTCACGGGTAGCTGAATACACTAAGCTTATCCACTGCTTCAATTTCCCCTTCACAAACCAACGCAATGGACTTTTTGCTGTCCTTGTCCTTTGGTTCTTCTGGAAATTGAGCAGTCAAATCTTACAGTAATGAAAATATCTATGCACCAAACTCATTAATAAGTAACACTACATTTTAATTTTCAATGTGCTTTTAATAGAGCTATTAGTGTGTTGGAAAATTTGAGATAAACCTTTTTGTTTCACTTAAACAAGCAAACACACTTTGCTAATGTTTCAGATAACCAAATGCTTGAGGAGAGCTCCACAGTTTAGACATATTTCTAAATCTCAATAAGCATCCTTTCTCAATTGATTACTTTATCTCCATTCTACCAGCACAGTGAAATGAATGTCAGCTTTATGTCAAATACAGGCTCAGTCACATCTTCCTACAAACTCATACAGAAACTTGACACATTTGAAAATGGTTTGGTGTTGAGATTTAATTTTCATGGCTGTAGCCAGTGTTAACAGCACAAACTACCATTCATTCTGAATATAATACACATTTCTGAAATATGAAATGAGATTTCCTGTTTCAAGAAACCCACACAAATTTTTGTAGCTATAGTAAAAATCTTTTCCCCTCAGTAAACTAGACACAGTTTGGCTGACACAGCAGAAGGATGGATTGAGAAGCCCTTAATTTTACCAGGAAATTGAAGACTGGGCTCTGTCACAGCTACATCCCAGACAATTTCTAAATTGATAATATTCATCTAACAGTTGTTTTCCCCTCATTCTTAGGCGGTGTTTATGCTCCGATTAAAATTGGGAAAGGTGGGAAAGGTTAGAGGAGCAGAAGCATCCTCCTTTGGAAGCATCCTCATCTACACAAAGTGGAAGGGACCTTATTCTTCATCTATTTCCTCCTCTAAGAACAGAGTATTCAGAAGTTTTTCTACATTAACTGGTTTGACACCAAGCTCATCAAAGTAGGGTCTGTTTCTTTTTAAGCATTTGCACAGTCCCTAGCAAAAGCTGTCCACAGCCCTTGTGGTGACCTTTCAGTACAACTGGAATGAAGAGCAATGCCAACCAAAGAGGAAATACTAGTGTGACAAACTAACCTGATTACGTGGCCAAAGTATTGATCATACAAACCTTATGCATACAAATCTCTCATTCACAGACCCATTCTAGGATTAATATAAACATTTTTCAGTCTCCAGAAGCGAAGCTGTCACATGGCTTATACTGTGGTTCTGTACTATACGCTTCTTTCTCATAACTTAATTGACATATCTTCTCTGACTCATTTCACTTGTTGCAAGTAGTTTGCAACCACTCCCACAGAGCTCTGGGTGCCACACTGCTTATATGACTCCATGGCATCTGTTTAAATTAATGGTTTCCTTGGAATGGAACACAAGACGAGATGGTGATGCTGACCACCACTATTCAAAGAACAGGAATCATTAGAAAAAACCAACAGAATACTGCTTTTGAGTAAATAACTTAATTTAAAGAGCTTGCTGATGAGTTTGTTCAATACCAAAAACATTTATGCTTTTATTTACAATCACTTAATTACAAATCTCTCCTGAAACCAGGCATTACAGTGTTTCAGATACTTCCATGCAGTGATTGCTTTAATGTTTATTTTATTAGACACCATCTGATGTAGCAACATTAGGACTTTAGCAGAGTGAAAAGGTCTCCTGCAAAAAAAACCTAGATTTCTCTTTCAAAAAGGGAAAAACTTCTGTATATTAAATGTATTTCTACTTACTCACAAACTGCAGGGAAGGACAAACCCACAAAGGCACTAGACAGATATTCTGTATACATTTCATTTGCAACTCCTTCCAGGTAGTATTTCTGCCACGTATCCTCCTCAATCTAAAACCAAAGAAACAGATGCAGAGTTCTGAGTGAAAATCACAGCCTTCTTTAAAATTTACAAACAACTGCTTAAACATGAATTGGATTTTATCACATAAGTCAGTACACTGCTGTGGCAATTAACATTGCTTATTTTTATGGGATTTTCTATAATGCTGAAAAAAACCCCCCAAAACAGAGTCCCTGTGGTCAGTAAATCAAGTATCCTATGCAAAATCATACACTGAATTTTTGTCAAGCACACTGAGCATGGGGTGAAATCAGGTTTGCAGAGAGCATGAGGGAAAAAGTTTCTCAGTTTTCTCTTTTTAAAAATAGTAGAATCACAGAATGTTAAGGGTTGGAAGGGACCTTAAAGATCACCTAAACCCAACCCCCCCTGCCCATGGGAGGGACACCTCCCACTAGTACAGGTTGCTTAAGGCCTTACCAACCTGGTCTTGAACACTGCCTGAACTGGGGCATCCACAGCCTCCCTGGGCAACTTGTTCCAGCATTTAACCACTCTCACATTAAAGAATTTTTTTCTAATATCTAGCCTAAATTTCTCCTCTTTCAGTTTTTACCTACTACTCTTTGTCCTATCACTACAGTTCCATATAGATTCCCTCTCTGGCTTCCCTGTAGCTCCCTTCAGATAGTGGAAGATTGCTACAAAGTCTCCACACAACCTTCTCTTCTCCAGGCTGAACAGCCCCAGCTTTCTCAGCCTTTGTTGGGGAGGCATGGCCAGCTCGGCAAGGGACAGGACTGTCCTGCTCTGCTCTGGGGCGGCCTCACTCAAGTCCTGGGGGCCGTTTGCAGCACCACAATATAAAAAAGACATTAAACTGTTAGAGAGCACCCAGAGGAGGACTATGAGGATGGTGAAGGACCTTGAGGGGAAGGAGGAGCAGCTGAGGTCACTTGGTCTGTTCAGCCTGGAGGAGACTGAGGGGAGGCCTCACTGCAGTTACAGCTTCCTCCTGAGGAGAAGAGGAGGGGCAGGCACTGATCTCTGCTCTGTGGTGACAGTGACAGGACCCAAGGGAATGGCCTGAAGCTGAGTCAGGGGAGGGTTAGGTTGGATATCAGAAAAGGTTCTTCACCCAGAGGGTGGTCAGGCGCTGGAACAGGCTCCCCAGGGAAGTGGTCACAGCAGCAGCCTGGCAGAGTTCAAGCAGTGTTTGGACAGTGCTGTCAGGCACATGGTGGGACTCTTGGGTTGTCCTGTGCAGGGCCAGGAGTTGGACTCAATGATCCTTATCGGTCCCTTCAAACTCAAGATATTCTGTGATTCTATGATTTTCTTGGACCAAAAAATTTCAAGTTTTCAAATTGCAGTATTCCAGAGCTATTTTGACAGGACTTTATATAGTATTTTAGATAACTTTGCATTTTTATCCTACAGGCTGAGTATTAATTTCAGATTCATCAATCTTCTCTTCATGCTAAACTAGTTCAAAAGGCACTCTTTCAAAAAAACGATCTAAAGAACAGGAGGATTGAAAACTTGTTAAGAAGCCTGGTGAAATATAAGTTACAATGATTTCTTTCCCCTTTTTTTCTGTTTTCTTTGGGGTTTTTTGTGGGATTTGGGGGTTTTTGTGGGCTTTAGGTTTTTTTGGCTGGTTTGCTTTTTGCCTTTTTTTGTTGTTTGTTTGGCTTTGGTTTTTTGGTTGGGCTTTTTTGTTTTATTCTCTTCTCCTGTTGACAGGCTGCCAAGTAATCAGTTACTTTAGTTCTGGAGATGTAAACGACTGCAAGAATAAATTGCAATATGGAGATGTTCCAAATCATATACAGCCTGACAAGCGGGCTGCAAACAATCAGGAGAAACTTCTTCCATAGAAATTCTTTCACCATTCAGAGGCCATGTGGGATGGTAAAAGGGATTTGCATTGTGTTATTCCCCACCACACACAGAGAGGCCATATCACATTTTTTATAACTCTTTTATCTATAGGAAGCTTGCAAATGTTGCTGATCAGCAAGTCTATATACAGAAGAGAGATAAAGTGCAGGCTTTGTTAAAAAAATAAGAGTACTGATAGCAAGGGCATGTTTGTAACTTATGGTCTATTTTGTGGGTTTTTCTTAGATTGACACCACCTGGGGCTGGAAAAAAATATACAAATACATTACATGTCTCCCTTTCTACTTTCTTCCCTTGCTTTCTTTACTTTAGGCAGATGGTTTTGATTTGGAGGGAGGAACTTCAGATCAGACCTACAGTTAAATGCTCACCCTTAGTCAAGGACCAAGAAAGGACTAGAAAAACCAAACATTCACAACGAAGGGATCAAGCTCAAGTATCTCAAGATACCAGTTAGGACTAAATTAAACTTCATTAAGTGATTGGAGTGTTTAATATATGCTCTGTTAGGATACCATGAAATGTTGATAATTGAATTTAAAGAATTGCTGATATTTGGGATGCTATAAGATGTTATTGTAAGATGATTGTAATGGTCAACTAAAGATGACCTTTCCGTTTTATCTCCACCTGAATCATGACATTTTCTCTGTGATTTCAAAGAGAGAGATGGTCACCTGCCTGGTATCTTTTGATCTGCTAGAAATGAAATTATTATTAAGAACCATCAGTATTCAGTGTTTTGTTTCTATTTTCTTGAGTCCTGAAGTTACTGTGAGTTTTAATAGAGTAAGGTTCCACAGATCAGCTCCATTCATAATCCATGCCAATAACATACTAATTTCAAAATCCTTAAAGTGAGGAAAAATGCCTTAGGAGTCATTATGCTCTTGACTGCCTTTTTTTTTTTTTTTTGCCTTTGTGAAGATATTTTAAAGTTTAGGTAACTGTTGGACCTGATCCAGAATCTGCCATACTACCACAAAAACTTGAATCTTTATCTTCCAGGTTCCTCTCTAGTACTGTAAACACATGATTATCTCTCCGTGACTAAGTCACACTGCAATTCTGTCCCCTGGATAGTCATAAAACAAATTACCCACTGCTTCGATAGCCTATATGAAGAATAGCTGGAAAATTACATAGTGCATCCCAAGAGAAGAAATGTAGTTTTCATCTGTATCTTTTTTTAAGTCACAATATTCCTCTGCTCTCCTCTATCTTATATGTAGATACAGTATTGTTATCAGCAAATATATTTACATAATACAATCAATTCCTAGGGAGACATGGTGACACAGAGATGAAAGAATGATGCAGCTCTTGCAAGCACAACCACTAGTATTGTCAGGAGAAAATGAAAACCCTTAATACGCCCAGCCCTACACCCAGCAGTGTAATTATCAGGAGCTCCGTAGCTCCAAATGATCTATCTTGCTCACAGCATTTGTTTTTCAGGGTAATGACATAAATAGTTACATGAAAGAGATTGAGTGTATCTGAACCTGATCATGCTATATAATCTCTTCTGCCAAGATCTAAGTTTCACTATCAAGACAGAGAACAAATCCTAGAGTTGCAGTGTAACCTAGGATCTTTCATTGCATTTTGCAAGGGAAAGGACAGTGGAATGTCTTTATAAATATTAAGGAAGTAACAAAATTAAAATTCCTTTATAGCACAGTGAAAGCAGATGTAAAGTCTTCTCCTTAGCACTAAATAAGATCAGCTCATCACCATCATGGAAAGAGCATTAAACAGGACAAAGCCTTTGAGGATGTTTAATGTTACGATTCTCTTCTCCACACCATTTTATTTCTCTAGCACAGATGAGAACGAAAAGAAAGTACCCATAGAATCACAGAATGGTTTGGGTTGGAAGGGACATTAAAGACCATCTCATTCCAACCCCCTGCTGAGGGCAGGGACACCTTCCACTAAATCAGGTTGCTCAGAGCCCCATCCAACTGGCCTTGGACACTCCCAGATATGAGGCAACCACAACTCTGGGCAACCTGTTCCAGTGCCTCACCACCCTCACAGTAAACAGTTTCACCCTAATACCTAATCGAATCCCGCCTTCTGCCAGTTGAAAGCTGTAACTCCTTGTCCTCAATATGATCTTGAATATTCTTGACTGGCAGTTGAAAAGGAAGTGTATATTGAAAGCAATGTAGTTTAAATATTTCCTCCCATTCACCTAGAATGCCCCTTCAGTCCACCCAAAATGCTTGTGTAAATGTCTAGTTTTGTTATGCCTTTACATATGGATATCTAAATCTGACTGAGAAGTAATTGGCTGAAAGCAGTTCTTGTGGTCATATCACAAGGTGAAGCTTCTTAGATTTACAGTCTTATAACTGCATTTCCCTAAGTATTATAAAGTATCAACTACCTCTTTTACTCAATTCCATTGTCTGCTGAAATCAAAGCTAACAAATATCCTTAGTACTATGAAAACTTTACAAGCTCGGTCATCTATTTCCACAGCTTTTTGTATGCAATTATTAAATTTGTATAAAAAGAGTGTATTTTATAAAATATCAAATATGCTAATTAGTATTCATTCTAATTTCAAATGAGATTTATGCACTTTTCCTCATTAATACTAATGTAGAATTTTGTAGTGTCTCAAGGCAGAGAGAGTATTCTTGAAATATAATGACATCTAATTCTTTTCTGGATGCTGGCCTTGATGGATTTGAACCAAAAGGCATACAGGCTCTACTTCTAATAGTTTCAAATTTACAAAACATGGTGAGATTTCTATCCAGTCATGATGCAAAAGATAGATTGGTGCTGATCTGTTCAAATGATTGACTGAAAATGCAGCCCCATGGTAGACAAATATACTCTTATCACAAGGACTGATACTATGTGTACACAGCAAACAGTTTCAAACCACAACAGGTTTTAATTCCTAGAATTGATGATTAAAAACATTACAGTCAGGAAGGTCTTCACATGATCTCTGAAGATAAATGTATTTGGTAACAGGCTACATTTGACATTTGGTCAAGTCCCGTGAGGAGGATCATGCGATCAGTTTATTATGCAGCTTCCTTTAAAACCTCACAATAAATCAATGCATTTCCTTCTCACCCCCTTCTAAAGCCCTCCTACATGTCAAGGAATTCACTGTTCATGCTTGAGTTCCACACTTTAAAACAGTCCAAGGCTGCCTAGGTGGTCAAAAATAAACAGCAAACAAGTTGATGTATTCCATCAGTGTAAGTAAGCACCCAGTCGATGTAAATCTGTGTGGCTTTGTTATGTCTCTCCTTCAGCCTGGGCTAGAAAGGAATGTAAAGTGGGCATTGCATATGTGTAGGTGTGTGTAAAAGCTGCCAAAAGAGCCCACAAAACATTCCTGCTCTCAAAATAGCTTAAAGGATAATAGAGACAGCTCTACGTAGTTTTCAGATTTGGAATTAGGTGTACTGGCTGTCTTACCTGAAGAGCAAAGACAGAACTAATTGGGCTGTGGACTTGTGTTACATTCTAGTACCACATTTCAAATTTTCTTAATTTACACAACAATACTAACTTGTATTGGCTTGCAGGATTGTATACAGGAACCAAATTTGATCACCTCTATTATTCCATTTGTCTGCTTTTTGCAATGTTTTTCATATAGGCAGATTTCTGGTATGCACTTGCTAATCCAAACAGTACAGAAATTGCAGTACAGTATTTCCATCTTTTCCTGAGACTGTGCAAGTTAATAAAGATTCCAAATTCATTTTTTAATACAACAGTAACAGTCTGTGCTATAAGAAGACTGGACTATTTACACCAGTTTACAGGTGTAAGGTTTTGTGGGTTTTTTTTCCCTTAGCATATAGTTTGGTGCAATCTATTTGTCTTTAAGTGTTTACAGAACTTTAATCTATTTGAGCTGATTTCATTTTTGTTCAGTTTGGTGCCAAAAAGAATATAAAAGATTCCATATGATACTACATTGCTAAAACCAAAAGGAAAATATTAGGAACAAATATAACATTTTGAGGTTTCTTAGTTTGTTTTACTTCTAACACTGAGCAGACTGTTTACACAAATAATTTTGCTGTAAAGTAACACATAATGAGTTAAATGTGCGCAATGTCACCATCATTCATGCTCATTTGTGTTTGACTGACCAAACATTTATGGCACATTAAATCACTTTCTAATCACACTATGGAGGCGGAACAAACACACATTTCAAGCTTTCAGTGAAAAATACAGAAGTTTCCGTACATTTTCCTGGCAAACTCCTGACTGGTGAGAGATTCCACTAATAATGTTTACCTTCATAAAAGGAATTTATGAAGGTCTGACAGTATTAAAATTCAATGTTCTTAAGGAAAAGGGATGAAAGCTTCTTTTAGGGAATGGACATATTTCTCTTTAATAGAGTCCTCCTTAGCATTTCTAATAAATGTAGCTGCTCTCCTACAATGCACTGCTGATTCACAGCCACTATTCAGTAAGTTTTCTTTTTCAAGCTTTTAAAGTGAGACACACATGAGAAACATCCTTTCAGCTAAATAAACAAACCTTTTGTTATCACCAATAGGGGTGGATTCACATAAAGAAATGTGTCTCAATTCCTGTAATTTATTTGGCTTCAGATTTTAAACTAGTCAGAGATCTTTGGAAGTCAGGATGTGCATTTTACTTCCCTAAAAAATTCACTCTTAGGTAAGTGGAAACCATACTTTTAGCCAGTACTAACAGAGTATTGCAATCTTAATGCACTGTACTGTGGCATTTTTTCCTCCCAGTGCCATGTGAAGATGACGTTTGAAGTCACACAAGTTAAGGTATGTCTGCACACTACTCTGTTTATAACTGTATATAATCAGACAAAAGAGCAAAACTGACAATTACAGCTTCCTCCAAATCAAATTCATTACTGTTTTTATGCTTATTCTGTGTATAGAGAAATACTCAGATGTAATTTGAGTAATGCCTTGCAAAGCTGAGCCTTCAGCTTAAAACTGTTCATCAATGAGATCCAATCTGTAACTGTACTGGAACTATTATAAAAATATCCTTTAAAATAAGAAAGCATAGGTGGCTAAGATAATGGTAGAAGCGGTTAGATATATCTTCTGGAAACATGGTACCTGTACATTTCCAGGTTTTGACTTCTTTAGATGTTTTTAGCTGAAAATCCAGGCCATAAATGTGTGTGTTTCTAGTACAGTTCCCCCACAGTCAGTCATCTGTACACTTTATCATCTTGTGAATCTCTCCATTTTCTCACTGTTTAAAATCAGTACTGAAATAACTTGAATTAAGACTGAGGTTTCTGAGGATACCCATATGTTTGGATCTCCTTAGGAGAAAGATCAACCCTTCTGATCGTGTAAAGACAGAAGGTGAGCGAAATCTTAACATGTACTCTGATGCCAAGACTGAGTTCATAAAACGGGCTGCCTCAGTAATTTGCATACATTAATGCAACTGTTACAAATGTTTGGGACTCCTGTGAGTCTTGAGTTACCACAGCAGGCAAGAGTGAGAGACCAAACTGACTGGCAAGGAGAATGATGTTCACAAGAGATACAGTTACCTTCTGGAATATAGGTAGGAAGGACTAATATCCAACTGGCCGTATACTGATGAATTACAGACAGTTTCCAGGTTTGCTGAAGTAAAACAACTTTCTTTTTTTTGTTTCTTTCAGCTGGGGTTTTTTTTCAGAACACAAAAAAAAGATGAATAAAGATGAAGATATTGTAACTCCAGGCAGTAAAGTGCAGAGCCCAGACTTGTGTCCATGCTGAAAACTGGCCTTTTTTGATTAAATGCAATAGCATGAAATATTTTTGACACATGAGAGGCTGCTGTCTTCTAAGGATACCTTCGTAATAATGCCAGGATTTTATAAGAAGCAAATAAACACACACTGTCCTGCACCAACACATGCACCTCTAAGAGAACCATCCTGGCTTTGCCATCTGAGGACATTAGGGTATTTTTATTTTTATTTTTATTTTTTTGCTTACTTGCACAATGGACTTGAAGTGGACCATGGCCCACCTTTTACTCCAGTGTTTCCCATCCCATTAATAACACCCATGAGACTGGAAACTGCCCACCCTTTATGTTTGGAATCAGTGTCCCAGAAAGGCACCAGGAAGGATGCACTGATTCCTGCAACCAAAGCCTCAGTCCAGTGAACCAGTACAGCTGCCACACAAGCCTAGGAATAACTGGGTTAAAATTCTGCAATCAAAGTCCAAAAGAGCTCTTATACTGAGGAAAAACAAACACATGAATGATGTTGTGGGAAGTTTGGGCTTCAATTCTAACACATGTTCCTTATTTACTCACAGTCAGAGGTCCACTAGTCACTTGATGTAAAAGACCAAAACGACCAGCCCCTTTTTCTGGCCACTTTGTTGCTATATGGGACTTATATAAATCATATTTTTGTTTTAACAGCAGCAACTTTTCTCATAGATAAACATGTGGTTTGTCTAAAATCAAGCAAAAGCACAAAATGCCAGAAATAGCTCCCTGGAAATGGATGATGCTTTGGAAAATGGAGTAAAGGCCAGACACTTGCTGGATAAAAATAAAAAAACCCCCATAACTTGACAGAAGCTGGCTTATTGCCCAATTTTCAGCAAAAAACTTTTGCATGGAATTGTGTGTTGGTTCTCCTTTCAGTCTTAAAAATGTGTCAATGTCTTTCTATCTGTTCCACATTTGAGTCATGTTCTTTATTCCAGTTTCTGACAACCTAAATTGCAGACTAATAGGTTCTAATGAGACAAGGCATTACCTTTATGAATGACCTCATAGAGAAGAGGTTGGCTAACATCGTTGAAAGGCCCGGTGCCAGGCAGCTCTGGGCTATGAAACCCAGCTTCAGCTCAGCAAGACAGATTGCATCATCCCCTTCTTTCCAGTTCCAGCTTGGGATATTTAGTAGATGGGCCTGGAAAACAAACAAACAAAATATCCCACAGGTGAAGAACCAGAAATACCTCCTCAAATGCAGTGGGGCATTGAAGAAGATAGCAGTGAATGCTTTTGTCTGTCAATGCCTTGACTTTTTCTGAGTAGAAAGCATTTCAAGTGTTTCAGAGCTTACTTCTATGCTAAGAAATGTTCCACTCTTACCTACTGGAGATAAAATCTTATCTTTCTCAAGACATGCTGGCTGTGACACTCTGTCAGGTCCATCCTCACACCTGAATAAGCAGAATACTGTAAAGCTTTCCTTACCTTCTGCATGTTCCTCTTACACCATTTTGAGCTACTGTCTGACTGATAAGGACGTATAATATACAGGAAGCTATATAACTTAGATTAAAACTTATGTGAAGCTGCAACCTTTAAAGAATACTATAATTTAAAAAGGTGTACAACATGTTCTGTCTTTTCTATTTCATTTCTTCCATCATGAAGAGTACTTTTCAGTGAAAATCCAAAATTTTTTCTAAGAATGCTATGTATAAGGATAGAATGAAAAAAATAACTGAGCAAGACACACCTGCAGTATTGAAACTGATCACTTAGGTAAGTACAAATATTGTTCAGTTATTGGCATAACTCTGTTGGATCTTCTATGACATGTAACTTCTACATGTGCATAGATAGAAGGAAGCATAGAGTCTTTCCTCCTTGGTTCCCTTCCTAAGTTAATATCGCAGTTCAGCACATTGATAAAAGCTGTTCTTGAAGAGATAGTCATTGGAATAGCAAACATAAACTGCAGTATGTAAAAAATCTCCTCTGAACCTGTATAAAGCAGAGAAACACCTTGCTTTTAGTCTACAAAAAGACAGGCTTCTTCCATAACATATGGGAAGAGGACATAAGAAGCAACAGTAGTTGCTCTTGTTCTATCAACAGGTTACAAAGTTGTTATCAAACCTTCTTAGTTCCAGATTTATTGTGTATTTTATTGAATGAAGGTTTACAGTCAAGCTTTGTCTCAAACACTGGGCAGTGGTTGATTCTTTCAGAAATATTAAAAGAAGCACATATGAGTACTGTGTTGTCTGATATATTCTTCCTAACCCTGTTAGTCAGGAGTTTATGGACTTCCTTATCTCAGGATTGAATAAATTTACTTCATTGTGTTTAGAAGTCACAAATTCACTGGCAAAAAGTTTTTTAAAATTCCTTTCCAAAGTGGATTTGTAATTTTGAACTTCGCATTATTTTTAGCACCAACTTCCACAACTGAGCTATGTTTTATATAAAAAAGCTTGTAATTTTATTTAGTTTGGATCTGCTGCCTGAAAATTTCAGGTCTTCATCATCATGCCAGAACCAAAAAATCACAATAACCTCCAGTAAGACAGTAAGAGCAAAATGTAAAGAAGCTAAGTGGTGAAAGGTCACCTGAAATCAATAGCAACTATGGACACTGTAGCTTTGAGAATTAGATCCTAGGCAACTAATAAATGTCAAGATTTTGATAAAAGTCCCTTGCATATATTAAAAAAACTAAATTACTTTGTAACTGGATTACATGGCAAGGTTTATTGAGACGTTTTAGTTTGGAAAGAAAAATGCTTGCTGTTAATGGAAGTAGAAAAATTATGTATGAATGAATGCCATGCAGCAAAAATCTCTGAGAAGAAACACTGGCCATCACATTACCTTATTGTGGTACTGCAACATCTGAGTGATAATCCTTATCTTCGGATGATAATTCTTTATTGAAATAACTCTGAAACGAAAAGGAAAAAACATTAAAGTAACTTTTACCTGATAGGATATTTGGATAATACATCCAAATACCCCTATGTTACTGGGTTGACAAGTCCCACAATTAAAGCTGTATCCCCTTATTCATCTGCCTGTAAAGCAAACTGATTGATGGCAGACCTATGCAATATTTACACACAGTAAAACTGACCTAAGAATTGGTGGCCAGTAGAGAGCAATAAACCTCAGGAATTATTCAGCTGAATTGTTTGCTCTTACAGAGTTTACAGAAAAAGAGACTTCTTTTAGCAGTTCTGTTCAGATACTCATTCCGTTAAGAAAATAAAACTGTTGGAATTATGACATCATCCTCAGTGATTATCTTTGTGACTTTGAATCAATGTAACTGATTAAGCTTCCTAACAATAAATGTATGAAAAATTACTTTCTGCCCCATCACATATTTATTTATAGCTGCTAGACATTCATCATATCTAAACACTTTGAATAACGATTTTATGTTACACATGCAAATTCATCATAATTTTTATGGATTAAACCAAAGATCAATATAAAACCTGGTATCTGAATGCTGAATTCATAAAATATGGGGCTTCTCTCATAATCTGCACATTTTCTGCATTTTAAATTACTTAACGAATCTAAGATATACTCAACTGTGTACAGATTTTAAGTCACTGGAAAGAAAAATGTCTGAGAAATGCATGAATAGATAATGTGCTATAAAAAAGCATTAAGCAAAATTAAAGAGATGAACGGCTCCAAAAAAAAGTTTCGTATTTAAAAACTAAAGATAGAAAAAGAAGATAAAACAATGAAAAAAACATCTGACTTATTACAGAATCATCAGTCTCGTACGACCAAATGCCATAATGTTCACATTGGTGTTTTGTAGAATGTCTCTTGTAAACTACTAGTGTGGCCTGTGCTTTTAAGCATATCAAAGCTAGAATAGGAAATATAATTTAAAATTGCATTATTTTAGCACGTGTTTATTCTAATTTTCCATTTCCTGCTGAATTGTTTAATTAAACCTTCATTTTTTTGAATTATATTGTGAGAAAGCACAAGATAATTCCACTCTCACATTAAAATTTTTGCATTTTATCACATTAAATTATTAAAATGTATTAAGAATGCACCAGTCTGCACCTGGAATATTTTTTAATGTATTTATGCAATCAAAGTCAAAATAAAGTTTCTTGCATTGCAACTCAACCCATGTTTGTAAAATGCAACTAGGTATATTTTAGCCTTGTGTCTTTCTCAGATAGCTACATCTCTTGCACACAGTGGTAGTTTTCCAGCAGAGCAATTTTAGTAGCATTTCTTTATTTCTCCCCTTCCTTCAATACACAGCATGCAAACATCTGACAAGCCAGTAAAATTTGTTTATAACACTGGCTAATCTAATATTAGAGAAATTTTAATCAATCACTGACTGAGATTTTAATTTTTAAAAGGACACTGGTCGCATTAAAACTAGGATTGTATGAACAAAACAAAACATGGAATGGCTTAGGTTCGTCATAACTCTAGCTGTCATCTACTGTCTGACTGTTTCCTCTCCTTCCTTCAGAGACTGTAAGGAGGAAAGCAATAGGAGATCTCGTGGTCCCTAATGTGGTAAATGCCTTGTCAATCAAAACAAGCAATGATCCGTCTTCAGTGTAAAAAAAGCAGGATGGAGACAGGAGACAGCTCCCTTGCATACCTTGCTATCCCCTGAGCAGTGCATTACTTGTAGGAGCAGATCCACCAAGGAGCAGCGGGGAATGAAGTGAAGGTGCTTCTGCCCCATCTCTGACAGCAGCCCATGCAGAGCACGCACTTGTCATGTATTGCTGCAACAACCCAACTGCATTCCCTCTCCTCTCTGCGTTCAGCTAGGAATACGCAAACCCTAGGTCCTCCAAAATGACTACAAGTACACCAAAGCCTGTGCTCCAAGTGTCTCTTTTGACACACTCTAAAGCAGACAGACTAAACAGCTGAGGTAGGAATTCAGGGTATTCTCACTTCTGGACTTTTGTGAGGATCTTTTCATTCGTCCTCCAAAAAAAAAAATTTACAGTGTTCTTTAAGTGCAACAGATCAGATATAAAAATTAACTAATCAGAGTTAAGAACCAAAAAGCTATTACAAACGATGGAGTTTACCTCATAATATTGGAGGCATCTTCAGCATCCGGGTCAGCGCAGTATTTATTGGCAAGGATTAGGCACGCATCTGCTGACTCTATCTGAGACACCAAAGAAAAAGGAAACGTATATAGCAACGTCTCTTTCCAGCTCTTCTTTCCTCATAAAGTATCAGGGAATCCAGCACTGAGTGAGTGAGTGTCGGTTCCCATACTGCTAATCAAAAACGTTTCTAGGCTAATGCGAGTTCATGCCAGTGATTACAACCACTCTCCTGTACACAGAGAATTTCTGGAAACTTGCTTAGGGTGATCAGAGCAGGTCAGCAGTTCAATTAACGACTCTTACTTTGTATCAGCTGAGCCACAAAGGTGGTAATGTTAATCTTTTGTAGACAGATACTGGAATTTAGACTTCTAAATCCATGAGGAGTTCCTGTTACATCAGTACAGTGCTCCCACAAGCCCTGCAGCTTTGTTTGGGAATTTAAGTACCTTCCCATTCAAGATACGAAGAGGCGGCTGAACTGATTTAGAATCTGAGCACCAGATTTAGAAAGCAAGAGGAGGACAACTGATCTATTCCCAGGACTTCCAGATTCACACAAACCTGAGCTTTACAGAACTCAAAGCAGATGACAAAAGTATTTTCCAGTGTATACAACCAAATATCAACACAGAGAAGGGTTGAATACAGAACACAAAATAAGAACACACGATTTTATGGTCATAATTAGAACATGTTCTGATAAACTGAAACAGTATGCCTTGAGCTACAAAAGCTTAAGCGGTTTCTGCAGTCAAAACAGACAAAAGCCATGATTAGTACTCCAGCAAGTGCTAGTAACACTGTACTAAAATATTCTTGGCTTAAGTAGCCAGTTTACATTCCACTGGGGAGAAAAAGAAAAAGAAACAAAAAAGTTAATGATGTAGCTGAAAACTTGATTTTTCTTTTATTTTCTTTTTTTTTAAAGCTTCATGCTGTAAGAGAAATTCTTACCATTTAGAAATTCTAGATAATAAATGTTTAAATAAATAAAACTGATTATTTTTATCTACCAAAAATCTTAAGTTGCAATTTTTTTCAGGATTCTAGACAACAGAAAAAGGGTTTGGAAGGTGAAAAAGTATTTTTTAATTGTTCCGGTAAGTTAAGACACCAGCATTTTAAGCAATTACTGTAAGACAATATCCTGCTATATCAAACATTAATGTAAAATAAGACTCTTGAATGAAATATCAATTAAAAATTCATAAAGAGTTCAATGGAATGGCAGACAGTGTATCTTAATTCACTGCTGCTGTAGCTTTGAAGATCTAAAGAAATGGGAAAAAAAAGTTTACAAGCATAGGTGCAATTTATTACTTAAGATAATAGAGATGGAAAAACATTCTTTTTGGGTTACATGAAGAAGGGCTTTAGTGGGTTTTTTTCCAAACAATGCAAGGAACACTTAGACAAAGTCAATTAGCAGGAGCACAGAACAACAGAGCTGTTACCTTCACTCTCGCCAGGTCATGGGGATTAAGGACTGAACCCTGATAAAATTCCACCTGAGTGAAGTGTCGTTTAAAAAGAGCTTCCAGCTCAAGGTTAGGGGAGATACTGCATTGGAAAGAGGAAGAAAACACAAGAGCAAATGAGAAGTCAGTTTCCATAACTACTCCATTTCCTGCATTTACAAACCCACCCATTTATCTATTCTAGATATTCATACTTCTGCTGATGCTTTTGCTGTGGTGTGGAAACAGTGTGCCTTAGTTAAAAGACAAACACTACATTGCTGTCACTGCCTTACTTCTGTCTGCAGTGCTTCAGGCCCACCCTGTTTTCAAAACATCCTCCCCCAGCATTCTACCCAGAAATTATACAGTACCACAATCGTTCTCTGCATGTCCCCACCATTCCCACAATGGCTGTGTTGAATAAAAGAGTTTAACGCAATATCACTAAAAAACAGAAAAATAAACCAGACAGGGACCCTGTGGCCTGTATGAGCTACAAATAAAACAAACATAATGATGCCGTGACTTGCTGTCTCATTTCATTTTGCCAGAAACAGAAGAAAAATTAAATGGATTACAGGCAATTACATAACATGGCACCAACCTTGTAATTATCTTTTCTGGTGCCACTCATTAAAATAGAAGGGATTTAATAGCTACAGGCACAAACAAGTAGCAAGGTGCTAAACTCCTTTCATGTGAATATGCAGTTTCCTGATTCCTATCACCATACATTTTCTCTGTGGAAATCTTGATCTCCAATTTCCTCTCACAGTCACTTGTTATTACACAGAGAGGGAATGCAAAAAAATGATGTAGTTACTTGAGGATATCATCTCTAGTTCAAATTGAAAGGAATATACAAAAAAATTGTGCAAGTGCTGCTGATTCTTAGTTTTCAGCTTACACTGTTAAATCCCCACAAATGATTCTGTAATCTTTTAATCATTTTCTTTGACAAAAAGTGCAGAACATGCTGCTGAACGCAAAAATATTACTTATTTATAACTTGCAAACTCTTCTAAACAGATGCCATTACAGAGCAGAAAAGGTAGTCTCCTATCTCATGGCTTTTTCTAGCAATTCCTCCCCTAGGCATGGCTATTTGATACTGTGTTACACATCATGTAGAGCCTGCAAGAAACACCAACCACCTTAAGACACCTTTCCAAATTCCACATCCGAAAATGGCAAGATACTATGTGTGTGTAGACAGGTATAGATAATGTAATAAAGAGCAGCACTGATGATCACCATGACAAGAACTTCATTTCTCTCATCAATATATTGTAAAATATCTCATATTAAAACTAAATTTGCACCTACATTTTTGATTTTATAAATACTCTGCAATTTGAAATAAGAATTCTTCCTAGACAAATCTACGGTGAAAAGCTATTTCAAATATCATAAGTCATATTTTAAGTCATAATATCATAATATTTTCAAATATCATAAGTGATATTTTCAAATATCATATGTACAACATACAGTGTTTCTCATTAGCTTTACTGGTTTTACTCATCTTGGTAGTTTGCCTAGGAATATTTACCACTAAAAAAACCTCTCATGTATTTATTTGCATTTCAGTATTTTTTATTTCATAATCCAATCCCCACTTCAACTGTGCAGTTAGCTCTCCACCTCCCAGACGACACAGCTGGGTCTGAAGTCTGTCTGCTTGAAACACGTATACTCAGTAGGGAGTTATGAAAATTGCAGGAAAAAACCTTTCTCAAGACATACTGTTAATAAACATAAATGCAAATATTGATTTTATGGTTATTTTGAGCTTTAAAGATTCTCTGTCCTCCCAGAAGATACAGCTTAATCTGATCAGTTTTAGTAACAGATAATATGACCAATCTTGAAAGATTACTCACTTATGCAGAAAGACGATTTCTACATTGACATCATCCCTATCCTTGTGCAGGAAGTCCTTCAGGAAGTTCGACACACTTTCAAGTGTTATGTGACCACAGACAACTATGTGCCTGTTACAGAAAAATCACAGTTAATCTTGCAAAGAAGGTAAAACAAGCAAGCAAGAAAGCAGACATGGAAATGATAATTTAATGGGGAAAAAAAAGAGCGTTAGTCTCTTCTTGATGTTTCTCTAGATCCTATTCCACGAAGTCAGAGGAGGAAAGCATCAATTCCAAAAGGTTTTTTGTAACTGCAAATATGTATACACAGAGTCTCACCTGTAAAACCATTTGCCCATGTTCTATTACACATTAAACAATAAGTAGCATCAGTTATATATATGTTTATGCACTGCATTAACCAGTCCCTTTCAAAGTCTTACTTCTTTATTTTACACATCTTTCTCGATATCTGTAACTCCTCCAATGAGATTTACTATTTAAATTTTTGGGTTATGACAGCAAATCTCCCTAAAATGATTCAATATTTTTCTATAGTTGAAGCAGACTTTTATGGGAAGGAAGGTAGTCCAAAGCTTGCTAATTACAGGCCCTAAGGAGCAAGAAAAGAAATCTTTTTCCTACCATAAATCCTAGAAGGACAGTACTTTACAACAAAAAGTCATTGTTTACTATTATCACTTTTCTGGCAGAGCACACTGTGCTAAACATTTATTTTGAAATGTCTAACTCCTTTTGCATGAGTACTTAATGACACCACCAGGACTCAAATGCAATTTTAGAAATAGCAACAGTCTAAAATTTCAATTGTTTTATTTTATAGAAGTTTATAGGAGACTCTGGCCATGCTGGCTTGTATTTAACATAGGACTCAATATTATGAACGTTTATTGCTAAACTTGCTATCCAAAGTTTCTTCTTTGCTTTCTTTTCTTAAACAAAAGTTTTAGGTGCAGTAAATGTACACAGCACAGAGTCCTTGAACTGCAAACGCTTAAAACCACAAAAACATGAGTTAAGCTTTCCTGTTTTATGAGATGGTAAGCATAGTATCAGAAAACAAGATGCAAAATTTATCAGGTCAGCCTTTTTCCTTGGGGCAAGGGGTCCTTAGGAGGTTTCCTCGGGGAGCTTTGCAACCTGGCAGAGCTTGCAGCACACTGGGTACTGGGGAGAGCCACGCCTACACTGCCCCCAGCAGAAGGACTCTTCCCGTCTCCCTGATGGCCAGTGGCCCGAGTTGCCAGAGGTGTACATATATGTCTTACTGCATTGTTATATATAAAATAGCAATGTAAATGGAAAACCTCAGGAAGCTTCAGATTCTGAGGAGATGTTTAAAACCTTAGTAGTTTACTTGATGTAAATTCTGAACAGACTGTTTGGTACACTGCATTACACTGACATATTGGGAAGTTCTTGCTGTCTAGTGGTATTCAATGCTTTTGCTGAACATAAACCCACCTAGCATCAAAAACCCACAGTCCCAGGGAAATCATAAATAGCAGTTAAACATAATAATTTGTATTCCTTATACTGTCTGTGCTCATTTTCCAAGACGACTGATTTTAAACAATGGGCATTATTTTCTTCAAATGTCTCCATCTATTACTAATTAAGAAATTGAACTTCCCATCTGAATAGTTCATGCATTGCTTTTGATAGCAGAAATAATTCCTGATTGTAGGGAAGCCGTTTGTACAGATCCAGTGCTGTTAGCTTTAGCTGGGTATCTTCCTGAATGCTCTTCTGATACACTGCAATCCTGTGCAGAAAATTTATTATCTCCCTGGCTGATTTCACTTAATATGGGTTCTTTTCCATCATTAATTAGAGTCCACATTTTAAAATATGGCTGTGCAACCCAAAATATTGTACTCTGTATTAAATTATCAGAGTATCAAAAGATTACAGAATAATTCACGCTATAAGATACCTCCAGAGGTTATTTGCTACAAAAAGCTCCTGCTAAAAGCAGATGGATTTGGTACAACCCTGTTACGACTCTCGCTGAGTAGGGACTCACAACAATCTGCTCCAGTGGAAATAAAACATTTGGCTGCCAAATACTCCTGCATTTGGGCATCAGGACTAATTTTTTTTGAAAGTGTTAAAAAGCATCTACACTGTGGTTTCATTTTTTACTCTGATTTGGAGTTGGACATAATCTATTCTTCTCTTCTTTGCTATTCTTACATAGTCCAAGGCAGCGTCCTGAACACTGACTGCAAGAAAACCTCCTGGCTTTCAAATATTTTCTGATAAGATACGTGCACTCATTTGTGGTTGAAAACTCCCACCAAAAAAACCTTCCTTTAACATAAATTATATTTTTGCTTAGAAGTAAAAGATATTGAAAACAGATTTCCTACTTGCCCATAGAGAGTTATTAGGTACATTATTTAAGAAAACTTGAAGAGCTGATATTGTTCCAATCTGTCCTGTATATAATTTAAAGATTTATAACTTCCTCTGTTTGCTTCAGTAACCCATCTCTTCATTTTTCTTTCTTTAAACACCCATTTTTTCCCATACACTGAGACTTTAAGTAAAGCCAACACAGAGGATATCTTTTGTTTTCGGCAAAAGAGTTGGTTAGTAGAAAGATACTGAATTAAATTTATTGGGTCAACAGAAATGTCTAACTTCTGCATTAAGCTTTTCTTTATGAAAAACCTCAAAACGAATACATTCTTATTATTTTAGGGTTTTTTTTAGTTCTTCAAAAACAAAATCTAGAAAGTTCCATGATTTAGGAATTTAGACATTTTTATTACTGACAGGTATTTAGGAGAACTGAGGGTTTTGTTAAGTAATAACTGGCATTGGTACACAGATGTGAAACTGGTTTAATGTACCAGGGGGAATTCATATTACATGATCGTGATGCTGCAAAAGAAATCTTTTACAAAGAATCAAAAGGTTATCAGGACCCATATTCTATCAACAAAGATGGACTAATCCCTCCTCTCCCATATATATTTAGCACCCTCAAAATGAATTTGATAAATAGGAAAAAAACATGAAAATATTTCAAATATGAAGAATTGGCACAGATGCACACAGCTGATTTCAACTGTGATTCAATGTAATTGAAATTCTCTACAGTAACTATTTTTTCCCACCCTAGTATTGACATAATGATCTATTTACTAAAAATACTCCAGCTTCTTACAAAGTAAACCAAAATGGTGATAAAAAAATCCAAAGCTACTACAGAGACAAACTGTTCCAGTAAGGAAAACAATGAAATGAGCAAAAGTTAAAACATCTAGATTTCTGAGATAATTGAGAACATACCATGCAAATAGCACTGTAAATGAAAACAGATCCACTGTGAATGGGATTCTTTAAAAAGGATCTTTGCATGGTTCTTCCTTCAGAGGACACAATACAAAAGGCAAATCTTTTGCCTGTTTATTTTGAAAGAAATATCCATTTTACTGGAACAAGTATAAAGAACCCAAAAAAACCTCACTCCAACTAGTCTGTCCTAATAAATCAAAAAAATAAATACAAAATTCTGTCCAGTATTCAGTTGAATATTTGGTGTTCAGCTTGTCAAGTAACTAAAGGAAGTGTGGCACATATTGATCTAGATACCTCTATAAAATTATGGTATTTATATCAAATACATATGCTCAGATCTTTCCATGGTATTTCTGCTTAGCATTCTGATCAGTCCTTCATCTACTGACCATCTAAACTCTTTATATACCAGTAGCAGGCTGCTGTGGTGGAAGCAGACAGTAGCTTGTAAAGCTTAACAGGTTTTGCTCAAAAAAAATGATGGATATCAGTCATATTTTCTTATTTTAAAAGTCAATAAATGTCAACAGACTGTATATATGGTCTGCTTGTTTATCTATTAGTGGTATGCATTCTTAAACGTACCAGTTTACAATACATTTCTACATGCTTGTGCTTTTCATGCTTTATCAAACATTACTCAGGATTCTGATAGTTCAGCTCAAAACTTCGTGTGTGTGCTTCTGTGTCTTTCTCTTATTTCAATACGAACTCCCCTCTCAGATTAGCACTGTTAAGAGCAGTAAGTGCAGTGCAGCCACAATCTGAAGTGCTTCCCTTCCTTTTTCACAGAAGACTCAAACCCAAGGATGATGGTCCTCTAAGGGTCTCTTATGTAGCCGATGTGTACAGTTAGCCAGAATAATGCGTTATAAGGTTATAACCATTAAAAAACCTTGCCTGTGTATTGCATATATGACAAAAGCTAAGGCTGAGAACTACACTTTTAAAATGGACCCTTCTGGAACAAAGAAAGACACAGCAGGTTGGTTTTCAAAAAATAACTTCAGCAAGTAGGAAATTAAAAAGTTATCCTTATGAAACCTTTTGCATTAGTCATTCATATCTGTGAGGAGAGAGTATAAAATACCCTGAAATCAAGACACAGTAGTTGTAAAAAAAATAATTAAACTGTAAACTAATTTCTCAATCCGATTCTCCCATCAGGTTCCATAAATCTTCTAGTAAAAAGGAGACAAGCAGAAAATATTAAAGGATATTAGTAAATTGACTGTCAAGGAAGTTTAACATGTTTTTCTCCTGCAACTGTTGTTCAAAAGTAGATTTTTATTATGCTCCTTATTCCTGAATGATTAAAAATCTCAAAAGTGTTGCAGTTACTAAGAAGCCAAGCACTGACTTTCAAAAATGTATCAACATCAAAAGTATATAAGCATATGACCATACTGTCACAGGAGATGTAATAGCAGCACGTGAAAACATCTCAGGAACCTTTAATTTCTGTAAATTGGACCTGATAGCTTCAGCTGTCAACTATTTAGGAACCAGAGTGTACTCATGCAGCTGCTGTGATTAATTCTGACAGAAAATATCTGTTCTTTCCACCAGGTTCCATGCCTTTGGATTCTCTCTTAAATAGTGAGTAAAGCAAAAGGGATTAGGTAATACCAGGAAGCACTCATAAAGCTCCATTCAGTATATGGTGCACAGTATAGATCCGTGGAACCCCACTGGATCCTACATCAGATTAACACAAACAGGAAATTGTTCATGTCAGGCATTTAAAAGTTACTCTGATGCAAATATTAAGTCACTTTGTGGCCAATACAAGAGAGCATTTCAGCTCCTTTAATCCAGGATAAATAGCACACTTCTTTGTTTAAACTGCACATTAGGGCTTTCATCCAAGTCTGTTTGCAATGGCATGCTATCATACATGATTCACTTGGGGCTGCTTTGTGTATTTAAACTTTGCTCAGCTACAGCTAAATGAGTTTATCTTACATCTTTATGATCGTGATCTAAGGAATTGTGTAATGTTTCTTTATAAACCAAGGTAAAAGTTAATATTCTTTGTTTGATGCATACCTCCAAAACTGCAATGATAAGATGAAAGCACAGTGATTTGTTTCATCCAGGGTCTGGATCAGCTAAAAGGCTTCCACTACAGCTTCAAGGATGAATATTCATCCTGTCATTCAGTCTGAATGGCACTATTATTTAGAGTATTTCTGCTTTCATGAAAAATACCACAGCAGGTTTATCACCAGAAAACAAAAGTGAATACTTGACCACAAAGAGAAGTAAAAACTGTTAAATAGCATGCACAAGGAGTCCATACTAGAAAGCTTACAGTAAAATGCAGGAGGAATCTACACCTCCAGCATTAGCAACTCACTTGGAAACAGACCTTAGTTGCCTGTTCTAACACCTCCAAATCCTGGACTTCATTTTTGTAACCTTTCATGTGGCAGATAACACAACACAAAACACACTGTTATTACTTTTGAAATCAACTGGAAGTGTTTTCTGTTAAATACATTGCTTTCTTCCATTTTCTAATTTTCAAATCACCTTACATGTTTTTTAAGTGCTCAGTGAGTCAAAAAATAATTAAATCCTTTCTAAGCAATGCAGGAGTTAGGATCTTCAGATTTTTGAGCATTTCATCCATTAGCAGAGTCAATGCATTTCTTTCCACCGAAATCATCTCAAAACATCATGACTAATTTTCTGCAGCAGAACCCAGTGAAAGCAAGAAGTCTCTAAAACTTGCAGATCAATTAATCACTTCTGCCATCTCACATTACACAGCCTGGAATGCCATGGACTGTATAGTTTGTAGGATATGGTAGATCAGCAGATTTATAAGCCAGATTCAGTCCTTCTTGGGTCAAAACTTGAACAGCAAGTACTGCTATTGATGCCAAATCCAGAAAGGTTTTTTTCCAGTTCAAGCAGAGAAAAGGAACTTTTACAACTTCAACTAGAAATATAAAATAAGCACTATTATTGTAGGAATGGAAAGTGATATGAGACCTCAAATACACATTTTTAAATCATAATGTTCTTATATGTCACTTCCCACATTTCCTTTCCTGCTTTCCAAAGAATGGATATAGTTTAATATGCACACAAAATTGAAAATAAGTTTGTCCTATTTCTTCTATCTGTCAGTCTATTTAACACTCATCAGATTTTCTTTATCACTAAGTGAAACTTCATTTGAAAAAGTGGGATTAGAAGAATGGCTAGCAGATGGGAAATAGAGACACCCCTGGGATCATAATGTCATCCATGTCACATTCTCTTATTACATTCTCATCCCACTGAAAAAATAATATCTTACATATTGCATCAAATTATTTATTATAATAATTTAATGTCACTTTCTTCTGAGCTATGCCTCTCATTACTGCAGCAAATGGACCTTTTCTTTGGTTAAGCCCTAACTTTACTCTTTTTTTTTTTACATTTGTAATGAAATTCAAATGTCTAATGAGTCCAATATGGCCTGTCAGCTTGAATTATCTGTTTGTCTTTCTGTTTACCATATCTATCTGTCTACAGTTTTTATTTTCATCTGTGAAGCTTAGTTATTGAATCCCATGTTTCCTTCTGGAAGGAATTTCTAACAGATGATTATTCCTGTTGATATGTTGATGATTTGATAATTTATGGCTTGTAAATTCAAGAAATCTGAAGAAATCTCTGGGAAGCAGAGCAGATCCTGAGAGAAGAGAAACAAGAGGTTCTAATACCTTACACAGTAAAGAACTGTGGTTTCATTAAAACGCATTTTTAATCTTACATATTAACTATAATAATGCCTCTGGATAATTTATTTTTAAATCTTTTGAATCTGTAATGAAGTCTAGCATAAGCATGTACTATGGTGACAAGGCAAGCAATTTATAGAGACATGGCCAGGAGCACAGAATGTGGCAGGCTGGAAGGGACCACAGGGGCTCATGTGGTCCAACCTCCCTGCTCAAGCAGGTCATTGCTCTCTGCCATACCTATTCATGGAAAGCTGTCTTCTACCTTCTGCCCTCATAAACAGTTTGCACTGGATTTGATAGCAGTTTTGCATAAAAAAGACAAAAATAATTTAGTCCATGGAATTAGAAGTCATTAATTCAATGCAAAGGCTGAAAAAAATCAGTAAGTTATCCAGGCCGAGTTAATCAGTTTAGAAATGTTCTTTCCATATGCTTTCTAGAGATTTATGCATGCTGATTTACAGTAAGTTAATATCTTCCACTGGAAAATATTTCACAGAATTAAAATCCAGTCTGATCGTAGGCACACACGAATACAGAAATGGAACAAGAACAATCTTGATGCAAAAGTAAATTAGTAAATACAGAATAAAATTTTAATTATGAATTAGAAGAGGTAAAAGATATCTGGATCTTTAAGTACATCACATTCCACACCTCAGTAATATGAATATTATAAACAAATAAGCAAAATAAACTTGATTTTTTTCCCTTAAAATAATACAGATGATCTTGTTAGTCCTATTTTGGCTGGAACCAAATGCGTAAGTTCCAAAATATCACAAAAATAGTGCTATAGCATCTACTTATCCAAACCCAAGCCTTTCTTGAAGAAAAGCCTTGTCTCAAAAGAAAGCCTGAGCATTACATAAAAGCAGGTAATTACAGCACTTCAGAAATTCATCCAAAGTGATCAATGCCCCTTTAGGCCTTCCAGAGGCACGAATGCATGAAAAAACCTGCAGGCTTAGAGCTCTATTCTAAAACCAGCTATGGCAACAGAGTGGCCGCTATCTTTTCATCCTTTGATGGTACTTCACTTTAGAAACCACTTTAAAATGATCCCTTGAATACTAACTCATGAATTCTACAAATAGTTTAGAGAAAAAGCTTAAACAAAGTGAAATTAAAAGCTTTAAAAGAAAAGAGCTAAATTTAGGTAGGGTGTAAGGAAGTACTTGCTGGTCCCATAATTATTAAGAAAAATGGCTAAGAAGAAATATTTGTAATAATTACAAAGAATCTTTCATTGTAAAGAATATTGTATTCAATAGCTGCTTTGCATAAAGTATTTCCCAAAGTGTAAAGTTATGTACTTTAGAATTTGTCCAGGGAAATGCACTGGAAGAAAAAACACTAGTGACTGAATTGCTCATCTGGGAGAACAGCAAAGCTGCATTGGACTCAATGTGGAAAACAGTGGAAGACACACCACTATTATTCTAACATAACCCTTAGCTGTATTATCATTTTTTTAAGGTCTCATTGCTTCTCATATCTGAATTCACAGTAACAATTAGGCTTGATATATATAATTGATATTGATATTTGGTATCAACTATTTTCTGTCTTTGTAGTCTGGTTTTCTCTGTATCATTTGTATCTAGTGATGTCTGTGGCAAGAAGCAGTTTTTTGTCTGTTCTGAGTACAACTGAAGCAAGAGGGAACAGTTTTGCTTGTCTATTGACCATTGGATTTTGGTGTATCAGGGCACACAGTAAAAACATCACAACATCTTCTGATAAGTGATCTGTAACCAGCAGAAAAGCAGCTGTCCAGCAGTAATATCATTAACTACAGAGAAGCTCTTACTGCTTATAAATCTGTAATTGAAGACAACAATTGCTACCTTTTTTGATAACTTCTCTTTTTTGTTGTTTTTGTATGTTTGTTTGGGGATTCTTTTTTGGGGGGGAGGGCATTGTTTGTTTGTTGGGGGTTTTTTGGTTGGTTGGTTGTTTTTTTGTTCCACATTGCAGTTTTGCCAAACTCATTACTCATCATTAAATGTTTCTGCTTGGCCCTGGTTACATTTTGTATAGATATATTGGTACGAATGTTGGTATATTTGCAACAGTAAGTACTGCTGTTTATTTAACAGCTGAAGACGAAACTTCAATCAAAGACTATAAAGAAATTCCTGTTTCCTTAGAAGTCTCCTTACAATCATACTACAAAGCAGGAATTATAACTTAATTTAAAATCTAAAAAAATTCCCTGTGGACTTTCATAACAAAACTAACTTAGTATCTAGTAAGTTTAACCAGTGATTAAGTCCATACCATCTAAAAACTACTTTTCTTTCCAAAGTTTGTATGTATGTATCTCATCTAAGACAAAAATAAGGTTCTTTATTATGCAAAATGAATCCTATACAGTTTGTCCTTTGGAGACTTTATTGGCTGAAAAGCAAAATGAAATGTGAGATCAAACTTGTTGGTGTGTTGGTTATTTCTCTTCCATAGTAACTGAAGTTTGTATCAATAATTCTTCCGCATACATTCTAGCTCCTTTACAGTTACAATTCCATAGCAAGGCTCTCCATAGTATTAAAGTCACGCAGTGCAAAACTCAAAACATTCACAATCATACACTGGTTTTAATTTCTGACCTAAATGTCTAATAATCATGTTATTAGACACAGAGAGTTTAGGAGGCAACATGTTGTGCTGTTTCCTGGCTTGGTTGCTACCTGGGGTTAAACCACGACAATGTATAAACATACATATAAATGCTACAAAGCAGATCCCACGTATTTATCTATTTTGTAGAAAGTCAGAAAGTGCACACATTTGCTATTTTAAGGGCTGAAACTACATCTTTCACCAAAATTCAGCGTTTTTCATATTGGAAATGTATTTAATTTTATCTGGAAACTTTCTGATGTTGGAAATAGAACTGTAGTTCCTCGTTATTTTTGCTGCCAGAATCTATGCTTGGTTGCTCAACTAAAGACCTTATACTGCTAATTACTACCACATGCCCATATCCCAAGCAAAGGAAAACTTATTGGTTCTGACAATCCATTCTCTCAACACTGAATTCCAAATGAAAACTTCAATTTTGGCCAAACATAACATTTCATCAATCTTGTTCTACTGACTGCAAAAGCAACATCAAACACGGGGTGCTAATGGCTTTTTACTGTGCAGTTCCCAAGCTTAGATTCTCTGATGAAAGACCCACATGAGCAAAGGACATCTTTACACTACTTAGTAATTAATAATTGAACCAGAAAACAATGCATAAAGTAAATTGAACAGTTTGTATGCTGATGACAGAGCTGAGTTTCAAGCAACAAATTATATGAGCAGTACAGATCAGGAGAGAAAGCACTGACGACAGAGTGAGATAAAAACAAACAGATAGTGCATATAAAGAAAGACAAAAACAAAAGGTGAAAGAATAAAATTAAGCACGCCCCAAAGCTAGCAGAAGCCTGTAATCTGAAGTTGAGCTTTTCAGGATGTGGGGTTCTGACTGAAGATCAGGTCCAAATTTAGAGACATCTGAGCAATGCTGGGTACTAGTGACAATGTAGAAGGGGAGCGACTAACTCTGTGTGTAACACAGGCTTTAACCATACTTCCCTCTGCTGTAACTCCTTTAGAGCTTTGAAAACAGAGGTATATGTGTGTTTGAAATATTTCCCTTTGAGAAACCAACTATGAATATAAATATGAAACTGAGTCCTGGTCTCTGTTACCAATAAATATTTTGGGAAATTACCAATACTTCTCATTCTCAGAAATAAATCACGGCATTGAGTTTGTCTAGGTACGTGATGCAAGTTTCCAACATCAGTGTTTAGAGTTTACCTTAGACATTTGAGGGTATCTCAATAAATGCAAGTATTGAAGTTTACTATCTAATTGCTTGAGTATTATTGAACAGAAAACAGTATAAGCTATACCTAATTTTAAAACTTCGATTTATCTACACAGTGATGCAGAACAGTACTCTAGAATTAGCTCTGTGGGACATTTACAGTCTTCCTGCTACACAGAGAGGAGAAATAACTTGATAAAACCATGATCCACTTCAACAAAATGTTACATGTGTGATGATTTGAAAGGAACAAAGTAAAAAATTATCTTCTTAAAGTAAGAAGAGGGACAATTCATTAGGTAAGTTTTTTGTTGTACCTTATTTATATCATATGAAAAGGACCCTCTATATGACTATACTTTCAGGGCAAATATACCTCTACCAGTGGATGTGACAATGATACGTAATGAAATGAAGGATGGCAACACTAAAGGTGATATTGTGCTGTATCACACTATATCACCAAGGTCATCTAGTTCAGTAAAGGCTATATCCCAGCAGGTCCAGGTGCTGGGAATGCCAGGAAGAGCTAGTTTTAACCTGGCCAAGAAAACAAGCAGGCTTTCAACAGAAATGTAATGGTTAATGTGGTCCAATAAAATTTAACCTTTGCCACCAGGTAAAAATAGTGGGTTTTATGGGTTTGGTTTTTTACCATAGCATATTGATACTAAGGCTACTGCCTGATCTTCTTCAGATAAGCTTAATGTGGCGTAGGGAAGAGAACTGCTTTAAAATCCCTGGTCATAGGTCCTAAAATCATGAGAATTTGCAATATCCATGGGAAGTCAAAAGAAGGTGCATGAGGTCTGAATCTGCTGGTTGAACACTGAGAAACAGGGCTATTAGACTTCTTACACAGTCAGTCCAACAGAACAAACCGGTCAATAAACTCCTATTTTGCACAAAACACAGTTTTCTGAGGAACTGAGTTGTCTGAAAATCATGTGAATTATCATTGTCACTTAGTTAAGAGATAAACCACATGATATTCTGATGCCCAAAACGGTGAAGTAATTTCTGCAACAAGGGTGACTTGTCAACTGCATATGTAACAGCAGCACTTTTTACAAGATCTGTCAGTGTAGTCTTAGTGGTATCCAGGTTCTCTTGAAGTAGGGACAAAATGTTGTGACTTGTACCATAGCACAGCCCAGGTCTCTAATTATAGTGTGACAACTCTCCAGTGGTAATATCTGATGTCAAAGAACACAGCCTTGTGAGCCGTGAGTCAGCTATTACCACCTTCAGGGGCTCTTTAGAGTCCCACAACCACACCTGGTCTTTTTGGACTTACTTTCTGCCTCGGGTTGAGTTAAAAGTTCCGCCGTATTTCTTCCGATTAAGGATGAGAGCAGCAATTTCTGGCACGTAGCGAGCAAACATTGCCTACATGCATGAAACAAAAACACAAAAAAAAAAAAAGAAAATGGCATGCAGAGAGTGTTCTACTGCAGCAGAGGCAGCAGAGCCTCTTGGGATACTTACTTTCTTCCACTAACCGCACTATAGGAACCACCATATTTCTTGCGGTTTCCTATTAACTCTATGATTTCAGGGACGTAGCTGGCAAACATGGCCTAAGAAGAAGATAGGAGACAGAAGAAAAGACTAAAAAGAGAGGCCAAAGAAAGGGGGATGATAAATATTTTCAGAAGATATATATCTTTAAGATCTGAAAATGCCAAAGAATTAGATCTATGCAGTTGTTTAAAAAGAAGATTTAAAAAAAAAATGTAAAAGTTCTTATCAAACAAAACAAGAGGGCTCAATATAAAAGCTGGTCTTGGAGAAGGTGCACACCTTATAAATAAAGAAAATGGTCAAAAGAGGAAAAACGGACACATAAATCAAAACAAGAACAAAATTACTTCAAACTGGTATCTAACCACAAAAAACAGTTGTCTACTTCTTCTGGAAGAGGAGAGGGGGAAAAATCCTATCTAAGCCCCACTGCAAAAAACCAAAGCCAAGTACTATCATTACTGTTACATTTCTGTTCCAAAATACAGGCTCTCCCCCAACATTGTAAGAATTTAAAAGAAGAAAAACAAGATGAAATCAGGGGTTATTTCCCCATCAAGAAACAAAAAAATCACTCCCCCCGCCCCCTAAAAAAAACTTTTCCAAAAGTTCTTTGGTCTAGAAGGATTGGAATAACATGTGATAGAAAAAAGGTTTTGAGGAGAAAATAAAATTTTTTCTGCCATGTTTTGTCCAACAAACATCTTCTTTGTGGCTGGATACTTCGAAGAGCTACTGCCATTTGACATGATCTTCACATGTCAATAAACAGAGATGGGAATGCATATATGTAACGATCATACATATCTGTGGGTGTCTCATATATGGCATTCATAACATTGGCTATATACATATCACCTCTGTAAGATGTATGTATATGTGAAATCAATAGATGAGGGTAAAGCAACAATGTACATATGTGTGTCTGTGCACAACACACGAGTCACCTGTAAATCATTTACCTTGCACAGTGTAAATACTAAAACAGACTTTGCTGGTTTAGAGAACCTTGAAACAGGTGTAATAATATTACTAACGCTGACAAATAATAACTTGGGTGCTTTTTACACACAGGACAAACAACACGAGAAATTGCTGATCTAAAAGGACATTGGTTATGGTCATGTGATAAACTGTGAGCTAAAATTGTACTACATGACATGAAAGGATGTTTGAAATTAAAGAGAATGTGGTTTGCCATCATCTGGATCAGGCAAGCTGCTCTTTAAGGCAGTCCAAAGCCACAGTGTTTGTTGGAATTCCGGGAAGGAACACAGAAGGGTGGGTAGGACTTCTGAAACCGCAAAGTGCCTTTAAATATCAATAACAACCTCCAAAAATGCACTACAGTCAGTCACTAAGAAGTAAAGGACTACAAATAACACTATAGGTCGAAATATTAAGGCACTTTATGTATTCACATGCATTACTCATTTAAATGTATTAGAAAAATTCTAATTCTGGACTAATTTGACAAGCTCCGCCAAAATATTTATCTACAGGAAAAAATGCATACTAAACATATTTTAAAGTTTTATAATTAATTTTAACTTACTAATCCAGATATAATTGTTTCCTTAATTACAACACTGAGATATACAGGATCAAGTTTTAAGGTAACTGGAGTATTAAGAAGAATATAAAGAAGGGTTTTTACCAATCCCCCAAGGATGAAGAAGACCATGAAAAGGCGACCAAGGGTTGTTTTTGCATAAACATCTCCGTAGCCAACAGTGGACATTGTAACCATCAGTAAATAAACACATTCCCAATATGTTAGCGGTTGATTATTTTGGAAATTTTCCCATGGATCCCCTGAGTTCTCCACCTACAATGTACAAGAAAACATATAATGAATTATATTCATTATAATTAACTCTAATTAACCCCGAATCAACTCTACCCATATAGGCATGTGCATGTGTTCGTGTATAGATATATAACTTGGCATATAATATGAACTCTGAATCCTTTCCTGTGATTTATTTTGATCAAATACAGAACCTGAACCTGTCCCAAACAGAGCACTACAGTTCTTTTGCCAATATATACAGTCTTGCTACTTAGATCATTTATGGAAAGTATCTTTTCCATGTACCACTAAATACTGTAACTTATGTAGTTAGGTAGGTTCATTTAATAAAAATGTGTTCAGAATATTTTCAGAGTAATCTTACTTGTAATGCAATTATAATCCTCAATGTTTTCGTTTTAAAAGATTATGTAGCTATTGAAGGCATTACTGGCACCTTCAGTAGTACACTACTACTTTTCCAAAAAGCCAGCCACTCTTGAGACAAAATTATAAATAAATCAGTGGGAAAGGAGTGTGCTATCTAAAATTTGTTCCACAGTAAAAAGCTGAAGTTTGAGTATTCCTACAATAGAATAGAAAAGCTTTTGTTAAAAAACAAAGGAAAAAAAAATCCAAATCCTAGCAAATAGTATTCCCTTGGTCTTGATGTAATATTTAAGGGATGTTTTGTTTGTTCAAAAATAGAAAAAGCTATTGCTTCTATGACAAAAATGCTACATTTGCCCAAAGGAGTGTAAAAATATCGTTCCATGCGAATGAGAAATATATCACAAATTAAAGCATTCAAAATCTCCGTGCATCTTTATAAGAGTGAACATCAAGTGACTGATATAGCAAGAAAAGAAGGAATTTGACGTAGGAAAGCCCCACCACTATCCTTAGGACGCAGCTTAAGTCAATTCAAGTGGAGTCAATGAAATTGCTCCATCGGTATCACGAAGGGCGTTCCCTGGCGAGCACCGCCACCTGCTGCTCACCCGCGCCAGTCCCGTGCCCACTGCGGTCAGGGATGTCTGAACTCGCTGCTACCACCTCCTTAGGAGAGGAGAACAAGCTCAAACTTGGGGAAGCTGGGATGCCTCTTTATTGCACTCTCTCGATGTGGCACTGCTCTGTGGAGAGCGGCGCGGTGTCAGGGAGTAAAGCAGCTCAGAGAGCCCGTGGTCCACCAGGAAAAGTCCACAAAGTGTTTTCAAACGTACTCACCAAATGTATGAACCCAGCTGCTGTCAGCCACGTGCTGATAAATATAGAGCACAGATTCACTAGCTTGATGGAATTACTGGAAATAAACAAAAAAAATGGGAACTTAGTCTAGAATTTGTTACACATTTTTTATAGGTACCTGTATAACTGCATACTTTAGACTCAAGAACCTGATGATTATTTCCCAAAAGAAACAGACTCCCTAAAAAACGTACTCAAAAGTTTATGTGTAATATGTATTATTTTTCCTCTGGAGAGTTCACATTTTCATAATTTAGACAGCATCAAAATTAAGCTCCAATGTATGAGAGCAGAAAAACAAATAGAAACCTTAGCTACATCAGTAGTCATAAACAAACTAATAGAAATAAATAATGCTTTTTCACAGATAATTTGGTTGCCTCTCAGTAAATTCACCTGTTCATTTTTCACTGTTGTACACTCAGAATTATTTACATGCAAATACATAAAAAATACATGATAAAATTATGATTCCCAAATTAAAGAATTAAGGTATTTTGCAATTCCTGTGTAAAGTCGTAAGTATTTTTGATATTGTTCTGCTTGCATGAACTGCTATGGACCTCTTTATGGAAAATTCACATGAAAGTAGAGGTTATCATATTTCACATTCACGTTTTTCTCAAAAAAAAAAAAAAAAAGAAAAAA